>NAOQ01000024.1:112548-141288 GCA_002751075.1 Ichthyophonus hoferi
AGATAATGTTACTATATCTTTGCATATCGTAATTTTTGGCTATCTAAAATTACAAATATAATGGTAAATTCTGCTTAGCCAAAAGCATAAATAAAGATATATTTCTTATTACCCCTAGAAATCGGGTGTGTTTGTATTACCTAAATACATTTTATAGCACAAACTTCATACGAAACACAGTAGCCTTATACGGACACTTTTATGCAAGTTGTAATAATCTATTATACCTCTATATTCATCTTAAGCAAACTTGGCCAGAAAATATTTGAGTCCTTTAAAGCTATAATCAACCTAAGTACTTAGAGTGTAAATATAACAAGTATAAAAAAAAGCTGCTTAGGCATTTAACTTACTATATCCAGATTGGACCTGGTTCAAAAAACATGTCTATGAAGGAATGATTGATTACGATATTTTCTTTGTGTTTATTAGTTCATCTATTTTTTTGTGTGCAAAGGAAACTTCAATTGAAAGAGGGAATGTAACACAATAGAGCATCATACTACCATGCACAATAAATCTATACTAATGAACTCTTAAGTAACCTTTGTGGAAAAGGTATCATAGATTTTAGAAAAAATATCTTTAAATATCGTTGCAACTATCAAAGTGATAAATGTAAAATGTATAATATATCACATTGTTTAAAACTACGCTAAAGGCATATCAGTTGTAACCTTGTAATGTCTCAATGTATTTGATGCCAGTTGTATATAAGCTATTTATTATTTTAAAAATCATTATGGATCACTACTTTCAAACCCATTATGACTTTTAGTTACTTTTTGAGCATTTTATTTTATTTAATACACACTGTCTATGGAAGGAGATTCGAGTAATACACATCATGCTTGTTAATAAAAAAAAATAAAAAATCCATGATAGATTTATTTACCTGTAATTAAATTAATTATCTTTCGATAACAAATAGTACGCAACATCATGTCAATATTGAAATCTATCCAGGCCCTATGACCGAGCGACCCGTGCATGTTTGTGGGATAGGATTAGTGATTATGGTGTAGTATAAAATATAGAGTTCGTTCATAGAAACGTAAGGACTCAATGTATTGTCTGGGTACCCAGAGGTATCAGTACTAGCATTAAGCTATCACCATTTGGTTTAGCAATAGATGATCTCATGAAACTAGATTACTCTGATACAAAATCACAACGAGCAATAGAAAGAAAGGCTTACACAAGTAGTGTCAATTTATCAGATTTCATTACTTAATTAATGATTACTAATAATAATGAATGGGTTCCAAAAAAAAAATCGATTCGTTCCAGGATCATGACTAAAGTTATCCCTTTACATAACATTATGATGAAGTTGGCTCAGAGTAGTAGTTAAACTTATCACATTTAGTAAAATAAAATATAATAAAATAATTATTAATAACAATTATATACAATTGATCTAAGTAGAATAAATGAAAAAAGGCCATGCATATAAATCCTCCATTTGGGACAAACAAAGTATATAATGAATATATTGCACACGTATGAAGGACATACAGGGTAAACATCAAGTGAGCCTATATGCATGAACGTACGTGAGTTAGCTAAGTGAGTGTAAATTCATGTTTCATTTACACGTTCATATATAGAGGAAAAAATGTGCAAACGTGTAGTAAACTACAAGATAGGCTCCTTGATTAGTTCGGGCATATCCTCTTGTGTAACTTCAGCATATGTTTTAGCAAGGTAAAATCCTCTCCATAGACATTCATTCGGTTTTCTTTTCTCTTTTCCCCCTGTGACTCTTCCTTTGATAGTAAGGATTGTTCCTGAGACGCAGAACTGCATGTCATGACTTCTTTCTTATGCCTAATTTTCTGCGAATTTATGGCTTGGTTTACCCTGGATTTTAATATATTTACTTGGTGAGATTTAAGAGATTGTGGCTGGTGATTACTATTACAGTGCAGCTGTGACTCCATTGGCGTTGATTTTTTGGTCTTAGGTGATGGTATATTGTTGATTGTAGAAGATGCAGGTATTGAGCAGTTCTCTTTAATCGTGTCTTTGGGATGGCACAATGAGCACTCAACACTATCGGTCAAGGGGTGGTGAGGCGATTGCATAACATCCAACTCCTTTGCCGGGCAAGGCTTACCTCCCATGGTGAGTGGGTCAAAGAGAGGGATGGCTGGAGGCTGTGTGAGTGCGTGAGCGGGTATAGCATTTGTACCAATTATTTGCTGTTCTGTAGTTAACGTGGCTGGGAGAACAGGTTGTCGTGCATGATTTGTTGCTACAGCATCTGCAGGAGACCTGGGCTGTATGAAGGCAGGCACCTGTCTGGTGGCAGGTGCTTTGGGTGTAGGGATACGCGGAACAGTGATGGGGTCGGCTTTGATAGAAATTACAGGCTCCGTCATACTCATAACTGGCGTAAGATTAGCTACACCGTTGCATTTGTTGGGAGACAACCTGGGATCCACATTTACCTTCGTATTATTGTTAGAGTTTTTGTTGGTAGGGCTACAGTTGTTTATATACGTGTCAAGCATAGGTGCCTCTATAGAGGAGGGAAGGTATAGAGTGTAGGACGTTTCTGGGCATACACCGACTTGGTCTGTAGTCAAATATCAATGAGTTATAAGAGATGATTGACATCAGCGACAGGGTACACGGAAGATATGGATAAAATGTGTAAGTAAACAAAAGAGGATCCAATTAAATTGGAGAGAGAGAACTACGTTATATATGGAAACGTGTGTAGGCATATGCATGGCAGTAGCCTGAACGCGGTAAGAAAGATAACTTAAACCTCTAAAAGATAATGAATTACATGGCAGAATAGTGGATAAGCTGTTAAAATGCTTATAAACTTTGTAGACCTTATTGAGAGCGACCAGCTATTATATGAACTATATGTAAGAGAAAGAAAGAAATATATGTAAGAGAAATAATCTTTCTCACTCCCACCAGTCTCCGCAATAACACTACTTCATTTACGTTAATACGGTTCGATAAACCAAGCCCTAGCCAATCTCCATATCTAAAGGTTAGGAATAAAAATACACAGATATAGGCAGTGCCACTGGAACATATGACTGGCAAGCATTATGACAATGGAGGAGAAATGTGTCAAATATCAATTCAATCTCTATAGCTAATTGTATTACAAATTAGGTATAGCCTCAAAAGGTATAGCGGCAAAATGAAGGTTAAACAATAAAAAGCTATAATAAAAAAGAATATGAAGGTACATGAATAAAGAAACAACTATATAGGCCTATATAGATAGGAAAACAGGATAAGGAATATCTCAAAAGGCAGTATGAGAGCATAAAAGCGTTGACAGAATAATTTAAATGCATAGGTATAAAGAGAAATAGTCGAGGAAACCAATCCGATTGAAGAAACAAAAACATAGCAATACACATACTAACCCTAGCTAGCATACCTGCAAAAGGCTTATGGGCTCTCATCTTGGCCACGTTATTATCAAACCGTAATTCATCGCACAGACTTTCATCATCTATCTCATCCTTGTCAACATCCTCTTGGGGCTGATTCTCAACAGGGGGGGTAGGCTGGTCTTGGCTGGTCTGCACTGCTGTAACTATGGATGATGCAGATGTGGGGCTACTTTGGGATGTAGATAATAACTGTACCTGAGGACAGCGGGATTCCGGTGATCTCGACTGAGATTGTGATGCAACGTCAGGTACTGTGGTAGTTTCCTTTAACACATTATCCACATAGCTTAGGGGTTTTGGCTGCATATACCTGTGTGATGGGCATCAATGTAAGAGAAAGGTCCGCTAGAGGCTAATACCTCGAAGAGGAAGAGAGTGGGGGACATTATAATAACGGAAAATATCAATGATAAATTAAAAATGTCTGTTAGGAAATATCTCTTTGCAACTAGACAGTCAATATACGGAAAGATATACCATACCTAGTGAAAGGAAAAGGACTGGCTAATTGTTGACGTTTATCACGGGTAGACTGATTAGAAACAGCAAAAGGCCCATTGCTAGGTATAAGGCTAAGAAGATGTTGGGCGTTAAGCCAGGTGGAAAGGCCACGCTGTTGCATAAAATGTCTCACCGAGGGGGGGATAACAAGAGATCTCTGGATATTGGCATGGAGGTTAGTATTGTGATGGATAAAATATAGCCAACATCATATACAGGCCTAAAGTATATTCTAAGTATGGTACACCCAGATGAGATTGCTATTCTATCTACGTTATCGTGTATATAATTACGTTGATATATATTCATAATTATATGTTTTATAGGCCCAATGGGAACAGGATATTAAACCAACATAACTCCATCATGCTCATCCGCTTCATCGTTTTTTCTTTCAAATACTTTCAACAATATGTCCTTCAACACTCCGACCTTGAAACTAACTGCCAAGTTTATTGATGTATGTTTAATTATATGGACGACTAGGTAAACACGCACATTAATATATGTAGTGACGGCTTACCCATCATAACTATTGTGGTCCTCAAAAAATAACATAATTTCATGTGAGAATTCCTTTAAAGATCATCATAATAACATAACTAATTTACATATATTACAGGGTCAAGAAAAGATAAGAAAATAATGTTTTACCTTTTTTGGAGTTGGGACCAACTCTGGCAGCCAATGAGATGGAGATAAGTGAGGATCTGTCCGTAGAGGGGTCACAGCGCCAGGATGAATACAACGTAGGAAGGCGGACAACTCACAATAGGAGGAATGAAGAGAGTATGGCACCACCTACCACAACCTCATGCAGCGTCAATACTACCATGTCTAGCTATGTGACAGGAATCTAAATTATTCTAGACATATAATTAATTGCAATTAAGGCAAAAGGATATCTGATTTAAGATTAGGATACTGAATGCTCAAGAGAGAAAAACCAAGACATAGGACTATGTAAACTATAGTTGGAGTGCTGAAGAGTTAAGCTTTATATTGAGAAATAAAGTACTTAAAGATTTCCTAGTCTATAGGTCAGTTAGTGAACTTCACGTACAAATGGGGTGGTCCCAGTCTCAGTGCGATCTGTATTGTTAGTCCAGTCCGCCCGCCACAGAGGATGGTAGCCGGTGGGCACAATGCCTATGGTGGGTGTATGATGGTTACACTCAGCCAGGCTGCAGGGGAGACAACGTTTTTAATATGTTGAAGTAACCAATAGGAGGAAAAGTATATAACGAAAAAATCCCAATCATTTTGTAGACTTGAAAGTTCAATGCTGAGTATTAATTAATATCCAAATGGCATTTAATATTAGGTAATATAATATAATACAATATAACACAATATAATATAATAACCAATTTGCTTAGACAGCTAGCAATAAATGTCTTGATATTATATATATGATAAAATCCAAAAGCACAACACAATTTAATGGAAATATACCCTGGCTGTACACCTAGGAGGATTGGTGTACTAACACAACCAAAAACCCATAGAAAAATACAAAATCTATATTATAATCGTTAAGGAACTGGTCAAGTAAGTATCCAAATAAGCATTCGGGTAGTTACGAATCGAGCAACACGCCTCCTAAACCAGGGTCTCTTTCCTACAGTTGATACACAACTTTCCACTTTCCTAATCAAATTTAGCACCACTTTGTCTTCAGTTTTACAGGACTATACTAGATATATACAAGTAAGGATATAATATGTCCTCAAATATACATACATGCCACAAATGCATTTCAAATGAGTGAGAAACAGAGAAAAATGTTAGTTACTAGGATGAGTTGACAGCGTGCTTGGCAACTACACGGACAAAGCCATCCTCTGGATTGGTGGAGAAGACAGGGGGCAGATCCAGAAGGGAGAGGCGGGCCAATCGATCGCTATCTACTGTGATCTGTCATTGGTTATTATAAGTCTCCTAATAGGCCAATTAAATTAATTGCATTGATACAATTGATAGATAAATCTAATATATATATATATATATATATATATATATATATCAAATGACTAAACATAGAAAATGGTGGGGAAAAGCTGCAAACCAATCGCTATCCTTTATTAATATCCATATATGTAAATCGTAAACAGATTTTGATAGACTAAATAGGCCATATAAGGTTGGTAACCCAATATAGCATAGTAACTATGCAACAATAACCTGTAGAAATATGATACAGGAAGAGAGTAAAGAGTGTGATAGTGGTCAGGGATATGGCAAAAAAAAATAGGAAAATGAGTTATAAGCCGGCCTGGCATATATAAAGATATGTGCGAGGGCACCACTATGTGCATGCATTGAAGTCGCAAGTAGGTATAATTACTTATACAAATATGCTAATCACAACAGAGTCCCTATAGGCACACACCATTGTCTGGAGAATGGTAGACAAGAAAACCAACAGAGATTCCTTCCCCAAGGAATCCAGGCCTAAGACGACATGGTGGTCAGGGTGACGTAGTATAATGTCTAGAATGGTCTGTTGAGCCTCCTCCTGGGACATAGAGAAAGATGTATGCGGGTGTTCGTTAGCTAATCAATGTATAATGATAGAATAGAGAAAGCAGTGAAATACAGGGGTAAATGATTGACCATCAAATATTATGTATTGCAATAATAGAAATGATATGTCAGGAATATAATATGAATATGAACAAACAGGAGATAGAGGTACCTATATGGCTATATACTATATAAAAACCCTTACAATAGCCATGGTATTTCAACACCATATGGCTACCATTAGAGTAGGGGAGACTATAGGAACCTACCTGGGTAGGTAGGACATGGGCAGGGTTACAGTAGGTATTATCCAGGTAGACATGGTCAATAGTCAGGCTATGAATCGGTGAATGCTTCAACATGTCCACGTGGTATCTGGTCCCACTTCAGTGTTAGATATTTGTATTGTCAACCAACGGTTAAGAAATATTTAACCAAAATCAATGAAATGGCTAACTATAGGGCCAATGATAGTCTCAAGTGTACCCTACCCTTCCTGGGAATATAATGTTACTGATAGTATTTCTAATTACATACTTGGCTTCCCTCCTGTGGTAATGGCTCTGTATTATATGGTCAGCCATAATACTATAAAAAATTATTTTCACTATAGTAATCAATGTTTTAATCAACCGTGCTTTAAATTCAAATAGAAACTGTATTGTATGATTAATATTGCATTGCAAATAGCCAGACCATATCATATCATTGTAAATTGAACAATATACTTAAAAAAAAAAACAATAGGCACGTGTATGGAAAACATATATAGGAATACCAAGTGATAGCATGATAACGTCACAATGACGTACAAACCATAACACGTCACACAGTTTCTATGTCTTCTATACTATTCAACATAACGTGCATTTAAGGCAGTCAAAGGTAGGGTGAGGATGAAGTTAAATATCATTCATGGTTAATAACGCTATTGGTTCAACGAACCTTATCAAAAAAGGAAACATCAATTATCTCATTGGATGTAAGTAGATAAGTATGGCATCATGCTTCTTTTCAATAACACCAGGGAGGAGGGGCTTTACCTAAAGTCCCCTGTGCACAGTATGTTACCAAAATAGCCTTGGAAAAGAAACATTACAGACCCAGGGCAGTGGTTGGCATCAAGCAGCTGGTAAGGTATAAAGTATAAGGTTATAAGATGCCTCCAATATATGTATATACGTATGCATGCATGCATGCATGTATGTATATAAGTATGTATATAATTATAAATATTTATTTCTACAGTAGACATAGTTCTTAGAGGAAGGTAAGGAAGGCCTACTCCCCCATAGGGTGTAACTATTTATAAGGGAAGTGGGACAAGCTATTGTACGGTATAGTGTATGACTAAAAGGTAGAAGAGTGTACAGGGCATGCTCTACTTGCCGTCACTGTCATGGTCTCTTCTCTACTGTCATCCAGCCCAATGATGTGTGCGTCACCAACTGATAGTCCTGTCTAATCAACAGTAACCAATAGGTGAGCGAGCTATAATGACTGTGAACATTTGGTATATTTCAAGCAGTGGACAAGAAGGTAGGGAGGAGGGTAAAGAGGTATAAAATGAGTGATTGTATGTGTTGACTTGGATTATAACACCTACTAATACAGTAGAGTTAAGAAGATATGAAGAGAAAGCAACGGATAAAGATATATATAGAGAGGTAAATAACATAGACTAGCTTACCGCCAGATACGTTAAGAGATATGTAAGAAGAAAATATACCAAGGCAACCGTTGTAACCTACTAAGGAAATATAGGCTAAGATATACTATTGTAGGTGTCTATGCTCCACCAGGTGATGTTATATTAGGATCTCCATCAAGAACCACCAATCCCTTTATAGTTGCACAGTCAGTGCAATATGGTATTACAGTGGGTGTGGAATAGTGTTGGAGGCCATTTATACTTCATTACAAAAAGATAAGAGAGAGGAGATAAAGAAAGGGATACAAAGAGACCATAGGGTAATAAGAGACACACCACTAGTCCAGATAAGGGACCTAAGGTTTGATTCAGAAGTACTTTGGTGAGCTCGGAGCAATAGATGGGCCCAAAATTCCATGATGGTGTCAAGCCCTGTAGATGGTCTACCTCTGATATTAGCTTTAGATACATTGCACCAAACTACAGGTAGGCTACGAATAACAAGGAAATATATAAAGGCAATGTGAGACAAGACTAGACTGCATACTCACTTACCAGCATGCATGTGAGTTAAAAAGTAAAGTCTTACACCCGGTGTCTGTTGCCAATGATCAACAGCTATAGGAGTTCCCTCCACTACGACAGCTGCCATGGTATAAATATTTGTGTGTATCTAGACCTGAAAGAAATAGTTAATCCAATCGTTTAGCAAAGCATGAAGAGTTAATCAAATGATAACTTGCAAATATGGATATAAGGACATGAGACACAGAAATGAAATAAGGAAAGTCACAAAGTAATACTATTAGATGGGGTTGTTGAAGGTGAAACTTCTGTTTCAAACTCGATTATAACTAATTTTAGGCTTAAATATGTTTACATCCCTGTGCTGTGCTTGTTAGATCTTTTGGCGAAGGCGAATAATACGGAAAAACTAGAGAAAAGAAAAGTATAAAATAAATAAAGACTGTATTAGTAAAGAAAAAGAGAGAAAGAAAAAAAGGAGAGAAGAGATGCATAGGAAAACGTACGGTGCTTTCCGACACACTATAACGAGGAAAAGTAAGCATAAGCAACTACTGGGTCTGTTTGATATGCATTTATTGATCGTGTTAGATAAATGTTTAATACCTTGAAACTACATAATAATTACATCAAAGTTTTAATGATATGCATTTATTGATCGTGTTAGATAATGTTTAATACCTTGAAACTACATAATAATTGTAGCAGTTTTAATGTAAAACCAGGCTCCGGGCCCTGTCAAACAGGATTATCCCGCTGTTGACTAATGATTAGTGCAAATTAACAAAATAGATTAGCTTATTAGTTTCTAACGGAAAACAACAGCTGCCACCAATTGTCTGTCAAAAATAATACCTTATCTATAGCTGGATTGTATATTAGTTTTATTTAACAAGCTAAATGTCTTCAGTTTTACTGATAGTCACAAGTTAAAAGGTAAGGTTGATTTAAGTACGGCATAAGTCGAGTTTTTTGAGAATACATAGTCGTACTAATTAATGTTAAATTTATCTCCAATACAGAAGAGAACTTGGATACTTTGACGTATATAACATAACTTAAATATATTGCTTGTATAACTAACTAGTCACAAATCACTACCATTATTCCTTTACATACAGTAGGTCTTCTAAATTCATTGCCTCAAAAACTCCAATAAATGTAGATGAGATACATTTCTAAACTCTACGTTGTATTAATCTGTATAGTAGCAAAATAAACCTATGCCAGCTTTCCGGACATGATTTTTTTAGAGTTGTAAGCAAATACTAGAACAGTGTTATATAAGCACTCAGAAATATTGGTTTATAATTTATACTGCGCAAGTAGAATGGACGTGTACTCCTTGAGAGTACCACTTTGTTTGGTGATCTGACGAAACGTCCTTACTTAGCTTCCGAATCTAGTGCGCTGTAGATCGACTTGTATTTAAGCGACAACTACTTGATCATGAAGTTTTATGATTGTTCCTGTCAAATATTAGCTAGCAGCCACTACCCTTGCAATATATTCATTTTTGTTCTAATTTGCCTTGAGGGAAGTTTCCAAAAAACCCGTTATATACTTGGTTTGCTGAATCACATCCTTCCGTCAAATTGAGCTTACATGTCCTGCCATGTGTCATATGCGAACTGATCTGGTTGCCATCCTGGAATCTACCGCTGTTCCGTTGGTACTGAGGCGTATAAATAGTGTCTCGCCGCTACCTCCTGTGGCGATGTTTCAATTAAATTTTATTTTGAGAAGTAGGCTCTGCGAGGATTGCCTGTAAACACATGGACACTTGCATTTTGTTCCAAATGCACTCTGCCCATTTAACGTAACTAATCCCATCGCTAATTCCAGTGAAAATCTCTTCCAGAGATAATGAGGCGGTGTTACCGTTTTTATAACCCCTCCCCTAAAATGCAAAGTATTTGTTGTATCATTTCAGCCGTAAACACTGGCTGACTTACAGGAAATTGCGGTTGAAGGTCTATAGGTAAGACTATGGAACGGCAGCTGTTGTCCCTGGGCATGACAAGGGAATTACTGTTGTTGATCCTGGTTAGGACCATGTTTTCTCAAATTATTGTTCTGTCTCCCTTGACATGGTGCTAGGCGTGGGGGTTTCCTTTTGTTTATTGTTTACCGGGTTTCCTCCTGCAGTGGGAGCGCTTGTAGGTTGCTGGGCCCATAACCCTGTCGGAATCTTGTCTTCCAAAAGATTCGCTGACCTTATCAACTGATATTAAATGTCTATTGTTTTTGCCATCTGAAGATACAACTGCCTTTGTTATTTTCTTTTTTGCCCACGGATCCTGACTATTTTATGTGAATAAATGAATGATTTGTACAAAAGATCTTGTATCTTGGTGTATTTCTTTAGAGTTGGTTGTGTTAGCAACAAGAAGAGAGGCGTCAACTGCTACCATCAGCCGTATCGAGAGAACATCATCGATATTTTCCGCTACCAAGTTATAATCCGTGGGCAAGATAAAGAAACAAATGGTAGTATATCTTCATATGCTGAAGATGATCGACATCCAATGTCAATTGATAGTGTAAGCGAATCTTTTGAAAGCGAAGATTCCATTCATAACTGTATTATGCGTAGTATGTATTGTAATCAAATCACGAAGAGCTTGATGAAAACTAGGGCTTTTCATTGATTGCCTATAGCCAGTCTTTGATGTAAAGTGACGTTTGGCCAATAAATATTTGGGTACTAACAATGACCTTCCATATATCTCTATTTGAGTAATTGGCTAAGAGAGTAAACCAATAGCATCAAGGATTCAATACATCAACCCATTAGGCCAAAATATTTTAAAAATATTATATTTGCGTGTGGGAGATACGACTGTAGGATTGCCAAAAAAGGAAGACAACAAGGAATGAACAAAGAGCTTGCTGTAGTACTTAATAGTATAAAAGGCGGTGTCATGGCGAGAAATAAATACACTCTTAATGTAAGTGATGCCGGAATAAGTGATTTGATAAGAACGCCTTTCAAGTTAAGATGTTAATATGCTAATCCCTGGATACCTACTCACTGGCCTAAATTTTTGACTTATTTTATATAAAATATGTTTGACACAACTGCGTTCCTTTATTAAACTTTTTTACATGTGTAACTATTATTGGTATAGTTTAGAGAGAGCAAAAAGTCATTGGGTAAAGCTTGTTCAGTTATGGTAGTAAAAATCATCTCGATTATATGACTATGATTGGTTTATATAAAATAAACGGAGTAATCCCACGTCATTATAATATCCCGTTTTTTATTCATCAATTTATTTAGCTCATAGCTTATTGTCTTTAAAAAATTACAATTATTTCGAAAGTATGATCATTTTTGTTTTTTATTTATTAAACGTACACACATACTGTTCAATTTTTATATCCATTACTATAATATCAAGGCTCATGCACTGTACCAATCGTAGCAAATAATCAATGCTTAATTACAAGTAATTTCTACCACTGCATGAAAATATGAACTTCATGATATTTATAGAAAAATATAAAAGTTGGAATCAAATAGAGGTAAAGCTGTACTATTAATTTTTATTGTTGTTGATTATTGAAACTGTACGGTCATCTAGATCATTAAAATAAACCGAGTTGCCAAATACCACTGTGAAGATCTGATTGGAAAATAGATAGTGATAAGATCAGTGGTTAATGCGAGGGCTGTAATGTTATCACTACAGCTGTTGATTAAAATATTTACCATCTTGAGTAGGGAGGAAAAAGTCGATTTAATCACCGATTAACACACGATTTTGATTTTGGGTAGCAATTTTAAAATATCTTCTGAGCAATAGAATATTTAATAACGGCTTAAATATTTATAGTGAGCAATCGTTAGTAACCACTATTGCTGCCAAAGATTAAGAATTGTCAATAAAAACGCTAGATAGTCAAAGGGTACTATTTCTATGTAAGGGTTTCTCCAATTTTCTAGAAAGAAAGTAGTGTATACTCAGTCTAATACACAATATATATGTATACAACTTATAATTTATGTTTAATAAGCCTGCAACAGCTAAAAGAGATATATATGCACCTTATTAATATTACATGTTGCAGGTTGAGTAGGGAATATTTGAAAATCCTTATCAGAACCTAATCTTCTATTAATGAAAAATGGATTAGGGCTGTAAGATAGTTGAGAATAGATCAGATTAATAATAATTAAGACCTGTGAGCCCCATCATTGCTCTTCTCAGGTTTAGTGTTGTTTAACATCAATTGCTCGAAACAATAATCTCATTATTACAAGCTAGGCTTGATATTGCTAGATTATATATTGTACATATTATATTTATTGTATTATTCCATCCCTGACCTCTTGAAGATAGGGGTGTTTCCTAGAGGGAAGGTATATATTTATGTATAAACCCACAACCGCTCCCAGCTTCTGAGGAGAAAATGTTCAAGAATTTCAAAACTAGGATCAACGAGGTGTGTAGCGTAGTTATGGCGGTGCTGTGTGCTTGATAGAGGCATGTACTATTGTTTTTGACTACACTTAGATATATATTGGGTAGCTCTTATATAATCGTTTTAAATTAGACATTTAAAGTAAAAGGAGAATTAAATACCAACTGATAATCTGAGGACTCTGACAATATCCACATAAGCTAATAACATAGAATATGAGTTCATCTGTCTATATTTATAAAAGTATTTACCGTTGTTTTATGATCAACCCTTTAATCTCCTTCTGTCCACGCTTAGTTTGGTGCCGAGGTGGAAAAGTCCTACGCGAATGAAGGTTCCCTGCGTAGTAGCTCGGCTGCCTCTCTCCCCAGCTCATTGGGGAGGTTCTCACCAGTATTGAGTAGACCTTCCTCCCCACAGGTATGCTGTTACTTCACTCAATGTCTTGTCAATTTTATTTTCTCACCTATACTAGTTGTATGAGTATCATAATAGCAAGAGCAATACAAAAACATAACATGGGTGGGGCATCACCAAGGATAGGATGTTAGGATTATGTACCTTATTGTCTACCGTTTGACTGTCAAGGTTGTGTGTTCTTTATTTATCACTTATTCTAGCACTAGGATGTCATTTTGTTTCAGTTTGTGGATTATTAAATTGTATCTGGGGAGGGTAGGGACAGGAGGCTCTACCCGAATCTTTAGAGGCTGAAAATGCCAAGTTACGAAGCGAATTGGCCAAAGTGCAAGACCAGGCCAGGAGAAGAATGCAGGAATTAAAGGAACAGGAACAACAGAACCAACAGGCGAAGGCATGTCTACACCTAAACCTTATAATTTATCGCTTGTTATGTACCAGTGTAAGCAGGGTATTAGTACAATGTATTTAGGATTTCCCCACATTATGGTGCTAATGACTGTGTGCCAGAGGCGAATATCAATGAGAAATGTAGTGGTAGGCGGAATCGGCGATTTCTCTGAGGAAGAGAAAAAAGAGAGAGAGAGAGAGGACACTGTAAAAGGCACACAGTAATGTTCTTTATTAAATGGGTAATATATGCGTGCATAATAGTGAGTAGCATTGGTTTCTAACCCAGCCTCGTTATAAATGATGTGCAGGTTGCTATAATTGCAAGCCTGGAAACACAATTGCAAGAGAAAGAAGAGAAGCTACGAGTTCAGGACACCCAGTTACAGATATTACAAGCAGACCTACAACGAAGACCTGGCAAAGACAAGGTAATGGATTTGATTGGTTCAAGTAATAGCGGCTGGGGCCAATTATACTCCTGATACAGTCCTCCTATAGTCTATCGTTGCTAAGGGGCGGTTATCTGTGTGTAACGAGGGTATAAATATAGTGGGGGTGGCTGACCCTTGTGGTTTTATTGGTCAATATATTTGTTCTAGTGCATCTATCATTCTCCAAAAATCATGTACAGTTAACAAAACCTATCCCGCTATCCAATCACCTGTATGTCTACACGTCATGCAGGGCATAGTGTTTAGCCTTGCTATGAGTGCGGCTATATATGAACATACATAAAGCTAGAGGTGGGGAAAGAGGGTTGAAGGGGAGTCATGGTATAGAGAAATACTCTGAGCTAATGACAATGATTGGTTTTTTAATATTGGCCGAAGACATAGATACCTAGGCTATCACATGAGTTAAAGGTTATGGCTCCCTATCTTTATCTGCCGCCTGTATAGTCCTGTGTTGTTTATATCCTTCCTTCTTATTGATCTAGGGTCGTATTCCTTATTTCTTTAGTGTGAGTTGCAACCACGCGTTCTTTCCATTCATTCCTTTTCGTAATATACATAGCTACATGGATGGTAAATAGTTGATTTCTCAATGTTTCCCTCGTCTGTATTGTATGTATATGAGTGAGAGGGGGTGATAGCAAAGGTTGCCAAAGCAACCTTACTTGGTTGAGAGCTAAAATGTGATGTATGGTCCTGTAGACACCAACCAATGACACACCTAATGAGAAGAACGGACACCTAGTTGACTGGACAGAGGATGACCAGCAGGAGGGACCACTCTTTACAGGGAAACCCATAGATAGTACTTCTATCCATAGCGAGGGTAAGGTGTTTAAGTGGGAGGTGTGTGGTAGTAGTAGAGGTGAGGGACGGGGTCCATGCAGGCCTTACAAAGAGATTAAGTAGTCAATGATAGGGGATGATAGGTCTATGTTGTCTACCCCAATGGATGGTTTTACTGCAATTAGATAATTGACAATGTTCAATAAGCAAGAGGTATTTCTGTTACTTGGCTAACTACCGGTTAGGATATGGGGTAGTTATCAGTAGACTAGAGAACCAATGAAATACGTGACTTAAACCCGTTTACATGACATGGTACTACATTGTAGCCCCCATCTCATTTATAATTCCTTTGCAGATACAGTCTCCTTGAAGAAAATTCAACGATGCTGTGAAGAGAAGGATAGCATTATTGCAGCCCAGAAATCTCAGGTCAAAGACATGGTCCTATTGCATGAGAAGGTAGGATTACCCCTTGTAAATAATGTGGGCAAGGCTAGTAAGCAGTATTCTCAGCGCTACCTACCTTCCCCTTCATACTAATCCATGAAGACCTATCTAGCCTCTTGAGTGCACTATAGTTTTTGCCCTTGATGTGTATCTCTTATTGTGTCTGCTGGCTAACTCCTGTATCTGTATCGGCTATATTGATCAGACCTAATCATTCTATAACTAGTAGCTAATACTATGTTAGATACTAAATATATACCTTATATACTGGTGGTTGTTTTTATGACCCATCTACTTCGGCATTTCTATATATCTACCTCAAAATTCTAATTGGAGGCCTGGACCCATAATGTCATTGGACCAATAGGAGAAAGCAGCGATACAGGAGGAGGGAAAGGTTATCGCCACTAGAGTGGAGGAACTCAAGGCTATCAACGAGTCACTGCAAGAACAGCTGCCAGTATGTAAAGATTGTAGGAGTGGCTGCACTCTCACGTCTCTATCCCTATCATTCCTCTATCACTCTAGGGTAGTGCATTTCTGATTAGCATACATGTGAAATAGTATTACCTTCATCTGACGGGGTTTATGATATGGTATATAAGTGCTGGTTAGCGAGTGGTTTATTTATTGAATGTGTTGAATATATTACATATACCATATGAGTGAAAGAACAGTTATAGTATCAATTAATGAATTACCCAATAATATACTAGATACCCTTTGCTTAACTATTTCATAGGCTGCTCATCAGGTAGTGTATTAAGAATATACTTTCATTATCATATACATATGTATATGTACCGTGTATTTTGTTAATCTTATTGAATTTTCATATTTGGTGCGAGGTTTCATGCTCAATCATTAATTGACTTTTTATTATTTTAAATTTATGATTTTATCTTAAAGACTGTTGTCTATATATTGTCACTTACCGACACCATCATCCTAGCTATTGATCGATCTACTGTTATCTCTATATCTATCGCCAATTAGACCTCTTATGGATATCTAGTTGCCAATAGAAGTGTTAGCTGGGATTGTGATTAGTTACATATAAGTCCTGTATAATGTCATTGGTAACTTCAGAAACTGTCCGATGAATTGAAAACTTCTGGATTTTAAATTTAAAGGGATTTAGAATTGCTACTTTGAAATATATATATATATTATTTAAATTCCACGTCAATATTCATGGGGTAACCTCTACATCTATCATCTAGCCCTACCTACTGTGCAACGTCGCCAGTGCCAAGATTAAAGTTCTGTAATAGATCTACATGCCAACCAACCAGTTATCTATTGTCAGTAGTGTCTTTATGTACCCCCATGTAGCTCTGCCATGCACATTGGCATAACGTTCTGCTGATAGAGTCGGGTTTGGTTCTACAGAAAATTGCGGAAGCCAATGCAAGGGCAGATGAGGCCATAGCTGATAAACACCGAATGGAGAGAGAGTTGGCTGAAATGAAGGCTGAATGCGTAGGTGTTTACTGCATTGTAATTGGTTGAAAATTATAGCTTGGACGTGTATAGGCTGGGCAGTAGAGATGGTATAATATACTACCCTCAAGAGAAGGAGGAGTTATGTTGTAGTTGTGGTGATGAGTACCAATAAATACAAGGTGATGTGATAGGTGGCCATATATCATATGGGATACGATTGGTAGGGTGATAACCAATAGGATATAACCTGGGTCATACAGGAACAAGCCAGTATTAACCTCTCCCTATTGACGAATATGACCTCTGAAG
Organism: Ichthyophonus hoferi; assembly: GCA_002751075.1. NCBI lineage: Eukaryota > Ichthyosporea > Ichthyophonida > Ichthyophonidae > Ichthyophonus > Ichthyophonus hoferi. The sequence continues at coordinate 129,867 of NAOQ01000024.1, forward strand.
TTGACAACATGAAGACCCTGAACGACGAGCTGAAGTCTAAAATTACTAAATTAGAGGTATTGTGTTATGGGCTATAGGTTATATATGTTCTATTAGGTAGGAGACTGCAGGCAAATCATATCATAAGGTATATGGTAGATATTGTAAATATGATTACAGTGTTAGATAATATATAAATATCATGTGTCGTCTAGACCGTATACATTTGCCTATGGTGTATATATCATATACTTATTATTAGATATAGGAACTATGTACTTGTTGCTTTTTTGGCATATATCTACCTATCTATATATATATAGTGAGCTGGTGTTCCGAGTGTTTAGGCTAACAGTGTAATAGCTTATAAAAACCTTGAACTATAATAATAGTGTGTGGCCTATATGCCAGTTAAACCTACATGTGCCTGCATGGCCTTAAGGAGGGAGGTGAGTGTTGTGAAGGAGATATTTCTGCTACATAAGGTGGAGGGGGTAGACACTGATACCCTACATTCTCCTGTTGCTCCACACAGGAAAGCCAAGCCACTGCTGCCAGAAAGTATGAGATAAGTCTCAAGAAGCAAAAGGCTCGGGTAGAGAAGGCTAGAGCAGAACTAGACAAAGAAATGGTAAGTGCAGCCGAAGAGATTGGGGAGCTTAATAAGGAGGTGGAGTCCCTCCGGGCCCAGGTGTCAGCTGCTACCTCTGCCCCGCCCGCCAGTGCCTTGGAGTCACATGATGCACAGACAGAGGCAGTAACCAGCACTACCCCGCCAGAGGCAGTCAGTGATAGGGAGGCCCCGGAGAAAGTCAGTAGTGTAGCCCAGCTTATAGGTAACATAGAGGACAGGAGTAAACTAGTGGCAGACTTGAAGGCTAGAGAGGAAGAGATAGCAGGTCTCAGGGAACAATTCCGTGTTAGGGAGGAGAAATGCCGTATAGAGCTGGAGCAATATAACACAGACAAGGAAAAGGCTAACCAGAACATGGTAGACCTCCAGCAGCAACTAGAAGAGGCTAGGGTCACTGTGAACCGATTAGAAACAGAGAGGGATAAACTACAGGAGGAGGTAGTGGCGGCCACCTCCACAGCCAATGAACATAACATTGCCATGGAAGAAGTGAGGGCACAGCTCGCTACCTTGATGCAGACCCAGCTCTCTCATGAGGAGGAGAGCCAGGCATGGCTAAAAGAACGAGCAGACCTAGTGGATCAGGTACGGGCCCTGAATGAGAAGATGGATAGTCAAGCTATCCAAGAGAAAGAATCCGGTGTTAATGAGAGGGAGATGCAGGAGCTGCAGGCTTCCCTCACCACCCTAACCAATCAGAAGCTCGTATGGGAAAGTGAACAGAAGGAGTTGCTTTTACAATATACCACAGTAACGGACACAGTCAGGGCCCGTGATCTAGCCCTAGAGACTGCACATACCCAGTTGGCCTCTGCCCAGGGTCAGTTGCAGGAATCACTGGCCGAACTGAAGATGGTACAGGAGGAGAAGGGGGAGTTAGAGGGTAAATGTGAAAGGGCCCAGCAAGAGCAGGCCAGTCTTCAAGATCAAGTTCGGATTATTGGCGATCAGAGACGTGAACTACAAGGTAGACTGGAGCAGACCCTCAATGAACAGACTACCCTCCAAGCCAATCTGGACAATATTCAACTACAATACAATGCTTCCCTGGCCGACCTAGAGGCCGCCCAAACTAATGTCGAGGACAGTAACAGGGAATGGGTCAAGGAAAGGTCACGCTATGAGGACGAACTGAGTGCCCTGCACACCCAGGTTAACCACCTTACATCTACTACAGACCCCACAGCCCCCAGTCCTACCACCCCAGTGACTGACAAGATGTCTGAGACCATTGCACTAGCGATAAAAGAAGAGGTGCCAATCCTTCAATCTGTCAATCATACAAAGAAAAAATCTAAGAAACGTAAGGGGAAAGGGGGCAAAGCTCATTCTGGAGACATACCTACAGAACCAACACCCTCTGAGGTTATAACTAAGAATGACACAGTCCTAGATGGGCAGGGGGAAGATACTGAACCTGCTTCCACTGCACCACTAAACGATGCCACTGCACAACTACGATCTGTTGAACAGAAGCTTTTAGAGACGGAAGCACTACTACAGACACAAGAGGAAAGTAATAAAAATATGCAGTGTAAAATAGAGAACCTCACTAAGGACCTAGAGATAGCACACCTGGCCTCACAACAGGCCAGTGGAGATATGCAGGATCTGGAAACTACCTTGTCACAGTTGGACCTGACCAAGACTAAAGTACAAGAGTTAGAGATTAGATTGCAACAGGCTACCAATGAGTGTCAGGCAAAGACAGAGCAATTGGCTGTTGTAGAGGCCAACCTACTGACTCTACAGTCAGACCTGATAACCTCTCAGACCCAAGGAAGAACTAGTGTACAGGAATTGGAAACTGCTCTCTCTCACTCTAAACAACTACAGGAGAGAGAGGATGCCCTCACCATAGAGGTGACAGCATTGGAAGCACAGCTTGAGCAAATGCGCGGCAAATACGACATGGCACAGTCCGAGGTAGTAGCCAAGCAGAATGATCTGGCCACTCTTTCTGACACCCTAGCACAGACCAAGGCCCAGCTGGCCAGTGGTCGTGACCTTGAAGCGGAAGCAGTGGCGGTTGCAAAGGAGCTTGAAGAGGAAAGAGCAACCATGGCAGCACTTAGGGCAAGATTGGAGGAGGCGGAGAAGGAGGTAAAGACTTTACAGATGACTGCGGTTGTGAACAATAATGAGAAATTGGCACTGGAAGAACAGGTAACTGCATTACAACAGGCGGTTGATTTGCAAGTTCAGACCCTTCAGGACACCGTACACACCCTGGACGAGAAACTCGCTATGGCATTGTCAGAAGTAGAGACCTTACAAAATGCATTAGCTCAATCGGGTAAAGAGCTGACAGCCGAAAAGGACTGCTCCAACGCCCTGATGGAGGAGGCTGGGCAGTGGGAGAGGAAGTGTGAGGAGGTGCAACAGACCTGTGACCACCTACGTACCACTCTTACACAGGCAGAACAGGATATAGAGAGGTATTCAAAGGAGGCCAAGGCCCAATCCGATGGGCTGGTAGCGTTAGAGAAAAAACTTAGTGAGGCGCAGGCATCCAATGAGATCCTACAGTCACTACAGGTTAAGAATGATGAGGTGGAAGCCAATTATATGGCTAGCCTGAAAACCATCTCCATCCTGGAGAGTGAACTGACCTCCCTGGGCGAGAAGGTTAATTCCTTCAAGACAATAATACAAGACATCACCGAGTCTAAGAAGGAGCTATGTAGTGAGCTGGTTAATGCTAAGGCCGAGGGCCAGACGCTTACCGAAAAGCTCACCACCCTAGGTAGGACTATGAGCGACACCAAAAGAAGAGCCGAGAAGGCAGAGGCCAGGGCACATAATAGGGACGACGCAACGGCCAAGGAACGAACGGTTAGCCAGTCACTTCGCATAGAGATTGAAAAGCACCTAGCTACTGTTGCGGGATTACACACTGATCTGGAAAAGGTTGGGAAAGAGATGCAAGGCCTGAAGGTGGCCATGGGTCAGTTGGAACGGCAGGTGGCCGATGCTAAGCTACAGGCCACAGAGGAAACCAAGAGGGCCGATATTGCACAGGAGTTACTACAGAAGAAAGATAAGGCCCTGGAAGAGCTGAGAGGGGACCTGACTACCAGCAGGGAGAGTATAATGGACCTGACCAAGAAGGCGGAGGCTGGGCACCTTGCAGCACAACAGTTGATTGTAGCCAATGAGTTGGTAGATGAGCTCCAACTGCGGGTGAGTCATTGGCGGACTTTGATGCAGGGTGGGGAAAAGGTGGTGGAGCGTGGTATACGTATAGGGAGGTATGGCTTGGTATGTGCCCTTATAGGTTGTAGGGGTTCAGGCAGACCCATGTCTACCATATTTTATATAGGATTGCCATCCCCATCTCTTCCCATGCTAAGCTCTGTCTTCCATTTATTTCTGATCCATTGCCTGGTCCATACATCCACATCATGTTATATATACAGGTCGATCGCCTACAGCAGCAGACACAATTACAAATGCAGACTCAACTTAAAGGAGCTGCAGAGAGACAAGAGCTTATCAATAAGATCAAGACAGCCCAGGATGATATAGCAGGATTAAACACCCGTTTAGAGACAGAGAAGTATGTCTCTTCATGCCAGGCTTTGTATCCTGTCCCCTCTCCTATCTCCACTATCACCCTCCCTATCTTTGTTATGTTCTCTGTTAAAGGTTTCCTTCTCGGGTATTTGTTATGAAATTTCTTTTGTTCAAATACATAGCTATATTCGTATATACTCTTACATGTACGTCACCCCACTTAACCTATACATCCATATATGTATATTTCTGCACACATAAGCCAATCAGGAGACTTTTGCACAGGTTGCTAGTAGCCTTACATAACCATGATTTTCTATGGCTATATACCTATCGGCTCTGTAGTGTTCTTGTTTCTATTACATGATATATGTGTTAATTTAGCCCACGTACCAACCTTATTTTCGCCACTCGTGGAGATATGACGTCATTATGCCAACCTTCATTACCTAATACGGTCACCAGACAGGAGAGGACGCACGAGGTGGCTAAGATTCAGACCAAACACCAGCAGGCATTGCTCACCCAGGCACATCAAGCCAAGACAGAGTTGGAGGCACGGGTGAAGGAAATACAGGTAAGAAAATGGGCATTGGTTGACTGGGGTATGGTTAGTGGTTAGATATTGGATACAGTTGATCTGGGATGGAGTATGATTGGCTCTCTGAGACATACCATGACTCAACATTACTTGTGGCTGATCGTAACCGACAACTCATAGGAGGAGATGAAGATGGAAGCAGAGGCGCTGCAGCAGAAACTTAGACAAGATATTAGTAATATGGCCACAGAACTAGATGAGGCCAAGGCAGAACTGATTGGAGTGGATGATAAGGTGTGTGTATGTATACGTGTATGCGCGGGTGGGTGGGTGGTAAGTTCGAGACAGTTTGTCAATGACCTTTGCTATGCATTATGCATGGTCTGTGGTAACTATGATTGGTGTAAGGTCAGTGGAAGATCTAGTTAATATACTCACTTATTAGTTGGATAAGATGTCTTTCTGCTATTATCCAATAAAGTGTAAGAACGAAAACAGTGTGGTGTGATAACTAATGATTCCATTGGTCTGATATCATGCAGACCCACCAGGCAGTCAGGAGCAAGGTTGATGAACTCCGCCACATGCACCGCCGAGAGGTTGGCAAACTAGAGAAACATATCCGTGAACTAGAATATGTATGTTGGTTTGTATCTGGTTATTGAGTGTATTTCCATCTATCCCTGTGTGACTGTCTGTATGTGTGTCTGCCCTACTGTATATATGTGTTGTATGCCTGGTCATGGTAAGCTATGATATATACAGGGTGAGCACTTAAAAGCTGTGATGGGTCTGGGTATACTTAATCGGTAGATTTGGGTGGCGACATAAGAGTCGGTTGGTGTTTACAACTATAGGAACATGCACATATATCTCTGTATTATTAATGTTTTTTGATCGGCTAATAGTACTGTACCAATGGTCAATAACTCTTTGTTGATGCAGCAAGGACAGAAAGGGAGGCTAGAAGATGGCCAGTTCGAGTATCTCAGGAACATAACGTTAAAGTACATGCTAGGAACCCAGAAGAAGGTAAGAACGGGAAGATGTGATGTGGTATGGATGGATGGATAGAAACTTGGTGTACTTATAAGCCCTATCCTGCTGCTTGAACTATATGCCTGCATTATCTTTCCTACTTACCAAGAGGGCTTTCTTTGAATAGATGCAATATATTCAAGTCGATATTTCTTGTAATGTTTTGTCAATTAAGAAAGCTCTGTGCAATGGGGAGCCCGGATGTTCTATATATGGTGTATAATCGCACGTGCTCTGTATGTGATTGGAGGGCAATATGGCAATATATAGTAGTCATGTTCTAACCCAATGATCCTTAGCCTGTGGTTCAGGCCATAGCTACCCTTTTGGAATTCACAGTTAACGAAACCCAGGCAGCCTTAGCGAGAGCCATATAATTGGGAGTGTATCTAGACTGCACTGTAGATATACCATGTAAAGCCCATTATATCTCTACCCTACTATAATACGTATATCTCTGATCTAGGGGTGGGACCATTGAGAGGTGGGGGAGTTGGGGACATATCTAGCCATGTAGTAATTTGTAATGAGTTGTAGTATAACCTTTATTAAGGTTACCACCATGTGCAATAGTTGCGGGGTAGAACACTTGTTATAGCTAACTACATATGCTACCCCAACTTACTTTTATCTTTGATTTTATTTAGAATGAGGACAAAAGTGGAATTTAGCCAGCAGAAAGGTCTTGTACTTGTGCTGTTGTATTATATTTTATGTATTCTATTATTTAAATAGTTATCTCTAGATATGACGGTATACAGATATGTACAGTAGTATAGCATGCAAGTTTTCACTTAGTCATTTCAATTGGAGATTATTAGGCCCTTTGTATACAAAATGAAGTAATTGTGATATTCAGGAAGCCATTCATGGATGAACTAGTCTGGTAATGCTCTGTTGTTCCTGTGGTTAGTAAATTAATACGAATATGCTGTGCGTATTGGTAATCCTTCCTAATGCTGATAGGTTATCATGGTCATATTTTCCATCAAGGTGTGCAATCAAGCCACCACTTTCCCTCTGGCATTAGACTAACATGGGACCCATGTCCTATGGAACTACCTTCGTCTAGTTGTTTACTTTCCCCTCATCTCACTCACTATATCCCTGACTAGTCTGCCAGCCTTATCTATATTGGTCCTGTGCAAGGCAGACACACCCACTATACGTAGATTAGTGTGCTTCCTGAGCTCATGTAGGTTATCCTCTGCTCCCTCCAAATCTATCTTATTAGCCACCACTATAGATGGCCTGTTGGTCATTTCTGGCCTGTATAACTCCAGCTCACTTTGCAAATCCCTCAAGTCACCCCACGGGGTCCTCCCATCCCCCTCTGTCTCGCCTGGTATTGCCATGTGTTTAGAGATATCAATAATGTACATTAGCACTTTGGACCGCTCTATGTGCCGTAGAAAGCTGTGACCTAATCCTAAATTGCGGTGGGCACCCCTAATCAAACCCGGTATGTCAGCCAAGGTTAGTCGGAAATGATCTTTAAAATCTAGTACCCCTAGGTGGGGGTTGAGTGTGGTGAAGGGGTAGCTGGCTATCATAGGATGGGCATTTGTTACTGCAGACAGGAAGCTGGACTTGCCAGCATTGGGAATTCCTACCAATCCAACATCAGCAATAGTTTTAAGTTCAAGTGTAAGATTGCGTTCTTCTCCTGATTTGCCCTTGGTTGACCTATAAGACAAAAAAATATCAAATAAGTACCTCACATTGTGATGGATTAGGATAAGGCGCTAGGCATGGGTTAACAGGAGGATATAAGGAAATATAATGTAGAGGTGGAAGAGTGTGTAGTGTAGTGTAGACTATTTGTATGACCATCAGGGCAGCAGAATGCTAAACGCAAGAGAAAATAATAATGAATATTAAGGATATTGTAGAATAAAAAGGACATTACATGCGTGGGGCGGTATCCTCGCCGGTCTTGAAATGTCTATTACCAAATCCACCAGGCCCACCCTTCACTAGTTTTATGGTTGAACCATCTAGGTCAAAGTCTTTCACCACACCAGTATTAGGTTCTCTCACAATCGTTCCTACAGGCACCATGATAGTAGTGTCCTCTCCATTCCTACCTGCACACAGGCTTCCACTGCCGGGCATTCCATTCTGAGTAAAAGGAGGATAGGTTAGAGGGGGAGTGTTGACGGACAGATGCAGCTACTTACCCTTTTACGTATATACTATGCATTATTACTATAGCACAACCATACCAATACGCATCCTAGTACATAAATGTGTACAACTCACTCAGACCAGATATTACCTTTCCTCGATAGGACACCTCTACCCCTGAGAGGGTAGATAATTCATGTACAGCCTTGAGATAGATATCCCCTCCTGCGCCTCCATTCCCTCCATCAGGCCCCCCAAATGGTGTGTATTTTTCACGTCGGAAACTACTACATCCATTACCTCCTGACCCGGCTACTACCTTGACTACCCGAAAGTCAACAAATGATTTGCCCTATTTATAGTGCAAATATCAGTGTGTTTCAGGGTATGGCTGGGAGTTAGGCTAGGAGAGGGAGGAGAAATGAAGATGGCTAATATGTTGCCATGATTAATTGCAATTAGCTTGGTTGAAGTAATATACAGAAGAGAAAGGTGAGAACCACTAGATGAAGCCTAAAGACACTCATGTTTGACATAAAAAGTTGGTAGAATGTCAATCGATATATAATATTTGTTATGGCATGCTGTAGTGAAAATTTATTCTCTACATATAAAGATGGAACGACCTTCCTTAACTAAGAGTGGGTTTATATTAATTAGCATAAGTATGGATGATTTTAAACATAAAGACATATATGTTTGCCTAAACGTGTTCATCCTTATATTCTTAAAGATTTATGCATATATAATATTATGCAGTCACTTATGCCCTATGCAACGGATCTTATAATATCCTACGCTAGCTGGAAGGCCAGGGGTTTTATTGGTACCTTTTGTTGTACAAATAGCTTCTTTCTGTCCTTCAATCGTGGTTTTTTCCTCTCTACCTCTTTTATAGGATCTTTATTGGGTGGCCTGGTGGCACCTATGAGCCCACGACATACTATCAAAGGGGCTGGAATATACACCGACTGCTGCACAAATATAATAAGGATATAATAATAATAGGTGGTAAAAGCCTACTTATATAACTCTACTTATGGATGATTAAGTAACATCTATATATAGCTTAAAATGTACCGTTTCATAGAAGCAAGGAAGCAATGTGATTGTATGTCGGGATAAGGGAAAACATAAAAATAAAAAGTAAAAGGCAAATTTTATTGTATTTATACATAAATACTTACTAAAACATTTAAGCTGTTGCCCAAATGCATACAGTGCGGCAATAACAATGTGACTGAGGACACTCTACCGAAACCATGTACAAGATGCAGTGTCGTCATGGCCCGGTATTACACATCGTTTATTAAATCAGTGTTGTTTGGATAATAATATATTGTAAGCAATATATCCTCCCTTTGTAAGGTATTAAAATATTAAAATAAGACTAGTTGGTAAGATCTAAAACTTTGGATAAAATTAAACTTTTAAACCTATTATAAACTTGTATTTTTTTATTCTCAATATCTAGTCTCAGGCTTTGAAGAGGTACTCAACGTTCTGTCTGGTCTGGAAGGTGTGGTCAAGGTTGGGGTCATTATAGTGAACGCCGCCGGGAAATTGCGTTTATGTAGTGGATGAGTTATGACTATGATAGATTGACGCTCTCTACATGTTCTTTTGAAGCTAATCAATATATATAAAATAAAAGTAAAAACAAAAACAAAAAAATACTAAATCGATTTAATAATAATTCCTTGTGAGATACGTGTAACCTGTCCAGGCCTACAGATACCAGATCAATAAATAATATAAAATATTATATTATAATATAAATTTTAATCTGTTAAACTCTTGTGATTGGCTCATAATCCTATTGAATGAAAATATCTCACAACTGATTCGCTCAGACTCTTGCTGAAAACCTTAAATTAGGCTCACGGAAGTGAGTTCTCAATCCAGGTGCATTTTCACTTGAAAAATGCGGTAATTGGATTAATTAAATTGGTTGAAATTCCAGCAAACAACTTCCGTTTATAGGCTTCGATGTTGTTATATTTTCTGCTATAAATAAACTCTATCTAATATTTGTTTTAAAAAATCCATAAAAAATCTTTAGACAAATACTTTTTAAATACTAAGTTAGAGGTCTATCATAAAGCAATAAATGGTACATTCTTAAATTGTTTAAAATGTATGTGCATATCACATCTCCCCTTAAGAATTCTTGAAGATCGACGGTGTTGGTAGTTTTGATCTTGACAAATAGTTAACCTTAATGCGGATTTGTACAACTAGTTCTTGGCTTTGACCATGTCATCGGTTTTTAGATAGCTCATCCTGGGATTGAATAGCTGTTATATTTATTGGTTATATAATATAGTAAATTTTATATGCGGCCAATAATTTTTTGAAAAAGACCTGGGTATATATGATTTTTTCAATTAGCTATGGTAAATACATGTAAATTCAAAAATTTAAACCCCAAAATAATTAATAAATATAAACAAAAATAAGGAGAGAGAACCTGGTGCCAGACTTAGACGACATCCGGCGATCGAAACCTCGGGTCAGCTTGAAGGGACCCGTAGGAATAGAAACAGGTGGATATTCGGGACTCCAATCCTCAGAATCATCTACTTTGATATGTCCTATAGTATTGCTGACAAACTCAGTATTCCAAACATGAAGCAGCGGAATTATTAGAGAACAAGTAAATATATGCAAACCAATCTTTAATTTTAAAAAATTTGATTCTGTCAGTGTTAACACACCTATGGGATAGGCTAGCCATTTTGACTCATCTTCAAAACTCAATAAAACAACTATGAACATAATTTATTTATAAACGGGATACCAAATAATAATAATAATAATAATAATAATAATAATAAACCCCTTCAGTATTGAAAAAAAAAACTCATATATAAGGAGTCAAAAAAAATCTAGTGCAGAAAGAAATAAGTTTTTTTTAAAAAAATAGGATATAGTTAAATATGTGTAAGGCGGAGATAACCCACGGGTGTGAATGGAATATATTTTAAAAATGCTAAGCAAAGACATAATCAAATAAAAAGAAATAGATTAAGACTAAATCTACTAAGTTTAAAAGGGCGATATTATTTGGATATAAATTCTAAACAAAAAGTATCTGCTCTTCCAAGACTGCTTAATTGAGTTATTATTTTTGAACTACTTCAAACATAGGATTATGTGTCCTATTGATTAACATTGGAAGTATGAGAGAAAGTGATGTGTTTCAATTATTGATTGTTAATTTTTATACCAGGAGATGGTAGCCGACGACCAAATTGCCTCTATATCTGCCCACCATGTGTACTCTTGTGTAGTAGTACATCTTTTTTTTCTTCATTTAGATGTATTTCTTTTTCGGTCCCCTTAAAACTATGCTCGTTTCGTGTGTTAATATATAAAGTAGGCTGGGAACTATTAATGCCCTCTAAACAGAATCAAATTGTCAATACTCAGATTTTGTATATTAATAAAAGAATAAAGCACAAAAACAGCCACTAGCCAACTAAGCACGCTCACCTGGGACTGCTTGATCTTGGTCGCAAGCCACATTGTTGTTGAATTGATAGTCCATAGCAACATCTGCAATTTCCTGGATTTCTGCTGCTGAT
>NAOQ01000024.1:141922-154435 GCA_002751075.1 Ichthyophonus hoferi
CCACTAGCCACTAAGCACGCTCACCTGGGACTGCTTGATCTTGGTCGCAAGCCACATTGTTGTTGAATTGATAGTCCATAGCAACATCTGCAATTTCCTGGATTTCTGCTGCTGATGAGATATCGGCTGATTTGATAATAGAAAATTGTTAGGCCAAGAAGTTATTTGACTGCAACAACGTTTATATATATATATATGGAATGTATTTTATTGGTGTTATATTCTGTCTATTATTCGAATTTAAATTGAATTAAGTCATTATATTAGAATAAACATCAAATGTTGGTAAAAACTGTAAAAGAAATTGTGTCTTAAAGATGAAGTTGGATATAAGCTAACAGTCTTGGTATGGAAACAATATTCTGAATATTTGTGTTACGTAATATTTTTTCAAACTATATATGCCCTCACCCGCGTGTCTGGCCACCGTTCCATCACAGGGTGTTTCTTTTGTCATGCTGGGGCTTTTGTCTGAACTGTTAACACCAGATGAGGGAGTATAAGTGGACTTTGTCCTTTGCCCATAATCTTTAAAAGATATTGGCTTTGGTCTACTTTTCTTTAATTGAGATGTATCATTGTTACATTACATATTTTATATTGTTCATAATTATGATTTCAATATCCAAATATAATCTTTTTCTCCAAGACTTACGTCCTGTACACCAGGTTTTATATACTCAGCTGTTTTCAACAACATTATACTATGCGAGTAACATAATGAAAAAGGTAATTAAAAGATTGTACTCGGAAACAAGTGGTATTAGAGCTTGTTAATTGAGTTTTGAAGGGAGTGAACAGAATAGGAGCAGAAGAATTAACACCACCTTGGGTATCGTGTTTCCCAGATTGGGTGCGGCATTGAACTAATAAGCTGCAGGTAAAGTGATATATTATTTATGGAAATCATCCTATCACTGAAGTGTGTATCAATTTTTACAAATTTTTAATAGTATGGATAATATCGTATTGATTTAGTAAAAGACTCGGACAATCAATCGGCTCTTGTGCTCGCATGCTATTTAATTTTTAAATACCATATAACGTATTCATAATGAGTTAATATAGACGGGAAAATAAAATATTGCTAATTTGATTAGTTCAACGGTCTTGGGAAAATATAGACTGATAATACCTATAATGCACATAACTTGAAATAAAAAGAAAATTTACAAATTTTAGATACAAAAAGAAAGGACCATGCAAAAGATTAAGGTAGATAATATGAAGGCAAACCAAATCACATGTTGTCCGGCTGACAGCACAACGGTAATTTAGCCGGGTCCACAAAAAATCTTTGTCCTTTAAAAACTGTGCCTTTTGCCTTTTCCATTCAGCTTTAACCTCATCGTCTACTTCTGCGCATAGTTGGGTTTGCAAGATTCTGTTAGCTTCTTTTTTTTTTTTTTTTAAAAAAAAATGTAGTAAAGTCTTGATTAGTGAGAGGATTGTAGCTGAAATAATGCCTGTGTTCTTGGGCACTCTTAATACCATTTTACACTTCCATTTCCCCTTCTCACTTCAAGACTTTCCCGTCAACCTAGTACTCTTTCCTGTATAAAAAAAAAAAAATATTCATGATAGCTTATATTAACTCTTAAAATTTGAATTTTATAATAATTATAAAGTAATCAACAGGGTTTAAGAAACACATCACATAACTCAAAATATTTATACTAACCCGACAGAAATCTACTTGTATATACAACCCTGCCTTTAGTTAAATAAATATTTCAGTAAGTTTTGTTGACATGCAAACCTGATTCTTCAGTGCCCTTGCCCTCAATATCACCATAGAGCCATTCAACAATTTTGTATCTTGTGTCCTGCGCGTTAAAAATATCATTGTCAATATATTCAACAAAGATAATATGTTCCCTTCTAAATCTAAAGCACATCAATAAGATGTGTATAAATATATAGATAGTACAACAAAACATACGTTACAAACATGTATCCTCCTATATATGGGTTACTAATTATCCAAATATTATATTGAAATTATTGGCAGTGTGACTTACATAGCAATCTTCCTCCATATCATTTGCTAGGTATCTGCAATATGGGGTGGGGAAGGTGTGCCAGTAGTCAATAAAATATATATTGTTGGGTTTCTACAGTATTAAGCATTGTTTATTGTAACAATTAATCAGACCAATTACAGCCTCACCTAATCAGTCACCCTTGGTTATTTATATTGAAGAGTTTCGGAAAATAACGATACTCTCCAAACTAGAAGCGTAATCAAATGGGCCATGTTTTAATTCGAGAGTTTTTATATAAAAAGTCTTGGGAGGTTAGGGATTGTCGGCTCACTAGATAAAAATAATATACTTAACATAAATAGCTTAGTCTAAAATAACTTTGGCAGTTATTGATAGAACTACAGTAAATTTAAGGAGCTGCAGTGAGTCACAGACTAAATTAATTAGAATCAATAACTTACAAAGATAGGAACACTTCATAATCAGAGAAACTGTGCAGGCCAGCCCGTACAATGTAAACAAAGGACATTGCTAATAAGTACTATGTGGTCCAGAAATAATGCATTAGTTTTATTAACTGGACGGGTTAGTTTTTAGAGTTGCTTTACATAGACTCGGTCTTTTTAAACCATTATTAAGCACTTTCTGGTAAAACTACGCTTACATATATTAGCAACTTAACCTGCTACATGTTTAGCAAAGAAAAACTATAAATATTAGAAATATTAATAAGGGTGACTATTTCCAAATACTTCATAACAGATATTTTTGGATGATAACTACTGGCTTACATAACTTAATTGTTATAGACTACATATATTTAAATTGAGACTGGGTTAAGACGACAAACAATAGTATTATCATCTTTTAAATTACGTACATCAGGATGCATAAAAAAATAATTTAACTCTATATGGTCTAGACTTGTTTCCCCCATTTTTGCATGTTTTTTAATAGATTTGAAATCATATAGTGAGATATATTTATGTCTCAGTCCACGATTTCTCTATTTCTACGCTTAGTATTAACCAAAACATCTAAATACAAATTTTATATTGCATTTAAAAGATAAACTAGTAATAGTAAGTATAAGATTTTTTACAGTAAGACGAAGTAAAATAAAAGACGAAAAAACTTTCTTCATTCTAACAATAGGCTTTTATATTTAATACGACATAAAATGACGCAAAGGGAATAGATGTAAAAAAGTATGCATCAAATAGAAGAATATACCTTATCAACATATCCATCCTCCCTTATGAAATCTTGTATATTGCGCCTTCCTGTTTTATGCATATTAGAATAATTCTAGAAACACCATATGATGGCGAGGTGCAGATAACATAAGAACATATGTTTCAGTGTAGAAACTATACTCCATTGATCAAAACAGTAATTATGAAGAAATCAATAATATTTTGACAGTTGAAAACAATTAATCTGGGAAGTACAAGCAAAAAACCATTGAACAGAATAATGCTTAAAGGGGAAAATTGAGAGTAGTAGAAAATGATACGGTAAGGTATAATAACAATAAAATATACCATGCAAAGAAAATAAAATTGGAATTGAGGTCTACTAATATAATGTATGCTTACTATCTAAATCAGTTATTAAACTTACCACACAAGGAAGCAAATCTCTCAAATAATTTAAAATTTCTTTCCCAAAAGCCGACTGGAAGTAGGGGTGGATTTCCTTCTGTGACGTTTGAATTTATTAACTTAGAAGCAATTGTTTTCCTCTGACTATCATTCCCTTTACATTGTCTACTTAAAAAATGGCAAGTCTACTATTAGTACTCTTTGAGTTATGCTTATTCTCATAGACCTTTTCCACTTGTTCATAAAAACCTATGTATATACTTCTATGAAGGTGTTAAAATAAGACATTAAGGGTAATAAAGGTATAAATAAGACCAAAACAACACTTATTAAGAGTAGTCCGAAATGTAGTGCCCTATAAGACCTTGTAGAGAAGAAACTATCAATGGTGACTATTGTAATGTGATCAGCCAAATCAATATTTATATTAATCAAAAAAGTCGTGCAATTGTTTAGTGTACTTGACATATTTTGAAACCAAGTCCACGTGGTGGAAACAATTCGAATAATAAATTTCACTAAAATCAAATAAATACATACTTTGAAAACCAAGTAAATGAGAAATTGAAATCAAGAAAAAGCATTTTTAAATACCCAAAACAAAACATAATAAAATCAAGATATAAATATTTAATACAAATACCAGTTCAAGGGAAGGAAAAGATAGGGGCAGCGGTGAAGGTGCCAATACAGAAATGGCGCATGAAAAAGCTTAGATAGGAAAAGACGTTTCATCCTGGCATAATTCAAACATGGTGCTTTTCATCAACGTAGTATAAAATTCATCATCAAAATGTATTATTGCTTTTTAGAAATATATGATGTAATCAATTACATGTGTAAGGAAAATTACATGAAATCTGCTTATTAAAAAATACCAAAGCATAAGAGTTTGAAAGCCCAAGAAAATTTGTATTCAAAACGAAATCTGTATGGATTAACTAACTAAGGTAATGAATAATTAAAAGAAGTAATTAATAAATATAAAACTCCTGAATATTAGCCCAATTGCGTTCAATTTCATTGACGTAAAGTTACAAATTAACTAGACATATTAGCATTTAAAATTATTTCTTAAAGCACAGTTGGTGTAAAGATAGAAAGGCGTGAATATTTACCAACAATTAAATCTTTTGACATTTAAAATACACCTTTCCTCCACTAAAGAAAAAACAATACAAGATCATACCATAAGCCTTCAAGTTGGCAGTGATAACTTGGCATAGTGGCATGGTGTATTTCGTTGGAACACAAGCATCACTTTCTATTTCTCCAACATGAGCTCGCTTAGACTTGCTCTTCTGATAAATATCATAGTAGTCATAACGCACTGATGGCTCGTGTCTTTTTCTTTTGCTGCTGTCCCAAAGAGGCTTTCGTGCCTTTTTTAGCATTGCAAAACTGATATTATGCATTAAAGCCTGTATAGCAAGCGATAAAAGTATTCATTATATATATTTTAATATTTATTCTATATGCAAAAAAATGTAAAGCCGTATGAAGTTGAAGCTGATATAAGAACGAAATGCTATCTATGTATAAAAAAATACAAAAAATAGCAGAGATTATGCACCATTCAAAATAACCCAAGATGTTAAAACTTTGTTTCCTCTCACTTAGTATTCATTTTGATTTAGTTTTTCCGAAGCTCTATAAGGGAATTGACATAAAAGATAGATTTAACCAAAAAAAAAATTAAAGCTGCTTTTAAAATCAAAAGAAAATATGCAACATCAGCTGAATCAAAATTGTTATGTAGACGTGTACACATAATAATCACCACAATTCAAAGGGTTTATTTTATGTCATAGAGTTACCTGTCTTTTCTTACTAATTCAACCGCATAAAGAGACCTCCTTATTCAAAAGCGATTCGTTTATTGCGACAACTTCGGCTACATAGTAATAGCTTGAGAAGACAAAAAAATGAAGGCATAACATAAGGAGGATCCTGTAGATTAGCGCCTAATTATAAAAGTAAAATAATATAACCACTGCTACACTTTGCGGAGAGAATTGAAATGTATTTTTTTTAGAGGCAAGCAAACCTGGATCCAATCAGGAATCACCCGCCAACTATTAGGTTTTATTTTGTAATATTAGAGCATTTCGCGCCAATACCCACCAATCAAAACAATTGTGCATCTGATCGCGGATAAAAGCGGGATTGAGATGAATGGAGTGCAAAGAAAGGATTGAGTGTTACGATTGTCAACAAAATTAGATAAAATAATGATAAGAGGAGTATTTCTAGTAAATCCCACATTTTTAAAAGAAATTTAATAATATTTTATTGAAATATTTCATATTGCTTTTGTTTTGTGCAGTAATATTAGATTTTCAGTACCCATTTATCGTAACTTTCCTATATTTTCGCTGTCTTACTACATTCTACGTACTAGGTTACCTTATTCCAGTCAATGATGGTAGACTTTTCACTGGGAACTATTGTCACAAAAAAAAACGTGGGGCTAAGGTGAACAGGCTACCTATAAGAAACCATAAAATAATACGATTACAGGGAAGTTCATATTTGGCTTTATTGTTGTGGCTTTTAAAATGGTTTCAGCGTTTAGTGTACGCATTTATTTTTTATTTTCATATTCTAAGCGGTCCGTTATTGTTCGTTCATAGAAGACACATATGGTGACTCTACATGAAATAATAAAAAACAATTCTGAACAAGATATAGCTGAAAAATGATGTTTTTAGTTTACAAAGTTTTTGACCACAAGTGGTTCCAGTTATGCATATTTTGCCAACGCCCTTATATAAAGAATGGCATTTGATACAGTGCTTTCCTGTTTCTAGTCATTCTGATAATATATAATAAACTGCATATAGAAATAAATGTAAATCAATAACAGCACCACGCCATTCACATATGCAGAGTTTCGTGCTAATAGTGCTACTTTAGATACTTTAATTATAGATATTATAGACTGCTATCGCTCCAACCATTCACTCTTAATATTCAGTTGGTTTGATTGCTTTCAATCGACTTAAAACGTCTCTAGCAAACCCTTTTAAGAAGTGTATATTAAGAAAGACATAGTGCCCAGCCAACGCTACTTGGGGAGAATAGTTAGAAAAAAATGTGGGAATATAGTTATAGCAGAAAGGAAGATTCATATGCTATGTTGACACAGTACATTTCAATAGTTCAACCACCAGGGTTAAAAAGAAGGAACTGCAAGAATTAGTGCTGAACTAAATCGTACGGATTGGCAAAGGCACACGGAGCAATATTTCTGTGATATTTATTGACTTTTGTTGTATTAAGAAGTAGCGGGTGATACATATATTACGAGTAATCCAAGTGTTGTATGTTCTCTACGATACACTTTACTTATTCGAATAATATAAACTCTGCCTAGTTGTCATTGCTAGTATGTTCCGTTATAGCCGTTTTTACGATTTATATATAGCTTACAGATTGAGTGGTGAATGTAGTACCGCGTGTATGACAGGGTGTAATTGCAAAGATATACCCATATATATCAAATGGTTTGCATATATATAAGTATAAATGCTCATATATTCATATCGACAGTTTTTATATCTTTGCTTTCCATCAGTATAATAATATAGCAATAAAGACAAAAGAAATACAATAGCCCCCAAACAGACAATCGAAAGCGGGGACCAAGTAATATGGGTATTTAACGTCGATAACGGTTTCGCTTAAAATGAAACCATAGTTGAAACACCCCTTTGTCGTATTGACATTTAAATCCACGTTTGTGAGAGAACTCCCAGTCTCGTTTGACAACCTTGAAAGCAATGTCCTGAGAAGAGGCATGAGAGGGAATGGTGAGAGGCGCGGGAAGGCTTAAGTATAGCTACACGTATACATACAGTAATACGTTTGATAATGGGGTCGTCATGGATGTGATGTGAATATGCTACGTGCTTCTTTACATACAGAACAAAGACTCAAAATCAATCATAAAAAACGCTATCACTCTGCATAGTTCCACCTCTCCAAGAAAAAGAGTTGTACAGTTCTCCATGAAACAAGAGTCAAATCAAAAAAAAGAAAAGGCAACCTCATCTTTTACAGGCATTTTCTTGCTCATTGAAATGTGTATGTAGCAGGTGCAAAGGTTGATTAAGTGAGAAAAATGCAAAAGATAAGAATAAGGGTCTACCTCATAAGGTGGTCCAGCTTGAAAGCGGACAATACAAAACTCTGGTTCCTTAGGAATAGCTATAAGTGTATAGGTGGGACTCTTTGACTTATCAATGAGATCAGGATAGAATATCTGCAGAATAGAGCGATTGGGTGTTTGTATTAGTGGGCAGGGATGAAGTATTATGAAGTATAATAATGCAGACAGCATATACCGAAAAAGCACATGACTACATATTGACATTCGTGATAATTACGTGAAGGTGGGAGAGTAAGAGAGAGAGAGGTAAAGAGGCAAATAAAATAATGGTTCAATAAAGAGATAGAATCTTGACTAGTAGGAGTCCCCTGAAAGCCAAAAAGAGAGCAAAGACAAAGGTAGATACAATCAGGCAAATCTTACACAGGGCATATTGCATACCCACATAAAATACCATTCCCATAGGCGATATTAGGAGAAAATGCCGTAAACTGCAATCACCAGAAAATAAAACTCACATTGAACTTATAGCCCTGTACAATCTTGGGTGGCGGGTTGTCCTTGTCGTAGTGCGTCTGGTTATACTTATGCCACTCGAATCCAGTGTGAACACGGTTGAAGAACCTGGGTTTTCTTGGCCGATACTTGTCAGACCAGAGATAAGCCTGTGGAAACAAGAGAGGTAGGTGAGTGGTGAGCTTTGCATGTTACGTAAGTGATGTATCTTTAAATATATGTTTATATCCAAGATTTTTTTTAAAAAAAAAATGCAAGCTCCAGAATATCTGATGAAATAAAGCTTTTCTATCTACCTCATATTTCAGCTAAACAATTATCACCGGATAGCACCACAAATATATAAGCACTATAACAGTCTAATATTTCCCCTGGAGTCTCATTAGATAATATATCAATTGTGCACTGATATGCTAGAAAATAAAGTAATGGTACACTGGTAAAGAAATAAAAAATATATATAATTAAAGAAATTAAAAAAGATAAAGATAAATAATGAGAGTGAGTGAGAAAAAAAGTAATATATATATATATACCAATGTGAAAGCATATACCAAGGAAGAGAAAAGGAAATAAATACTGGTGGATGAGAGAAAAGAGGAAAATACAAGTTATAACTGCCTAGAGTAGATGATAGAGTATAAATCTAGAATACCTCTTTGTTCAGATTGACCTCAAGGCTAAACTCCTCCTCGTCCTCATCCATACCCTTCTCCTTCTCCCTGCCTACCAAGTGATCCTGTTGGGATATGCAACATCATTATTCTCTACTACTGTAAACATGTATAAACATATGGGTTTATAAAGGACTGATTTATATACAGAGAATGAATATATATATATATATATATATATAAAGGGAGGGAAGGAAGTAAGAAGGAAACCGTGATTGGACAAATTAGTCATAGTGGGTGAATGTGTAAGGATGTAGTTATATATGTGTAGTGGGCTGCAACATTATGGCAGATTAAATCATGCAAATAGATCTTACGGGATCATCTTAAATCATTCTGTTAATATAAGTATTGTGCCATAGTCAAGAGAAATAATCAAACCACATGGTCAGCTCGCCAGTGAGTGTCATGGATATATATGTAAACATGTAAAGAGGTGGGTAGGTAGTGCTAAGTGTTCCAGAAAACATACTTCGTCACCAGGTTCAGCTTCCTTAATGATTGATTCTGGCCGTTTTTGAATGCGATTCGCCAATATCATCTCACGATCGTGTTCCTGCAATCACCATCCCATATAAGATGAGTCGCCGAGTGTTTACAATAAAGTGTGATATACAATAAGGTGCGTTAGGTATAATTTCAAATAGTAGCAGATCTGATATAAAACGTAGAGACATAATTAGAGGTACAGGTTCACATTATATTAGATCTATAACTCCAGTCACTATACACTACCTTGATGACTAATTAATAAAACCATTATACTCCAATGATCTAACCACAACCCTGTCACTCATAGTATGCCAGAACCCTTAAATCCAGCCAAGCAAATTGAGGTAGTGTCCCGAACATCAACCAAAACCTTTATATCATTTATCAATTGCTACCATAATACAGTGCTTATTGTTCAATAGGATATTCATATAGCTCTAATTTGTAAATCACTACCTAACCGTATCGTGGCTATACCGCGTCTGAAAACAACAATCAACACCAACAACAAACGTTTATCATAATGAATGGTTACACATCAATAAAAGAATAATCAAAATATATATTCAAATAAAATGTAAAAGGGGAAAATATAAAAAAGCCTAGTGTGCAAAGGTAAACAAAGATCAGCACGATAGTGATATAGTGCGAGGCATATACTCCATATATAT
This sequence comes from Ichthyophonus hoferi, assembly GCA_002751075.1. Taxonomy (NCBI): domain Eukaryota; class Ichthyosporea; order Ichthyophonida; family Ichthyophonidae; genus Ichthyophonus; species Ichthyophonus hoferi. The sequence goes on from NAOQ01000024.1 coordinate 151,976, forward strand.
CCCTGTGAGTGCATGCACAGTAGTCAGTAAGCCAATCCCTACCAGTTTGGCCAGGTCCTCCTCCACATCCACAAAGGGAAGGTCATCATCACTATCGACACTAGTGTATCGTGGACTATACATGTCTTCATACTCCTCCCCAACTGCCTCCACCTCTTTCTTATCCTTATCTACCGCAGCTACCTCCGTTCCTAGTAGGTCAGCCTCATCAAACACCACATCTCTGCATAGAAAGAAATGGGGAGAGGTAAATGGAAACACTACATAAGATAACTGAGAAAATGACAAAGCGACAGGTGCATGGCAGGGCTACAGGTGAGGCATAAAGTAAGTTAAGAGGGAATGAATGGAGCGGTGTGCTGGAGCTGCCAGTGGCAAGTTATATCTTTGCAAAGTATTATTTACATTCACGTACATATTGACCAGGATGGCAACAAGCATAAAGATAACAGCCAATGGAAATACTGCAATATCAATGCCCATTACATCACTCACCCTCTCTCAACTTCTTCCTGGTCAGGAGGAGCAGACATGTCCATGCCTTGTTCCTGCAGTAATTCCAGCTTTCTGCGCAACACGCGCTGATGCATATCGGCTAAACGAGCCTGTGATTATACTTCAATAAGCATTAGGTAGCTAAATGTTGCCTATCCAGGTCATATCTTAGGCCCGCCTGCCCCTAGGTATACACGCATTCTTATCTAATATTCTTTTCAGGAAAAACTGCCTTCAGGGCTGTAGGCATGTACGACAATATATATATACGTGTAGGGCTATGCTAATGCACATATCTATGCATCAGATAATTTGTACAAGCACAAGTACATATACAAGAGATCCACACCACACTGCACACCTTTGCCACGTGAACGGTAAGTTGGACCAGCAATGACTCCCAATAAGTCACGTCAACTGCCTGGCCACCCTGGAGCTTGGCCTGTATTTGTGCCTCCACATCTTTTAGTTCTTGATAAGTCTTACTGCTAAACATAGCCTTTACCTCTCCCGCTACTGCGTCGTTCAGGCCGCTCTCGTACGCCCCACGAACATTTGCAGACACTTTATTAAAGGAGGTAAAGAGGAAGGAAAAGGTATTTGAAAGAGATAGGAAATTATAATAATATTATGTTAGGCTGAATGAAAGAATGGAGTTTAGGATGGTATAGGGATAGGAAAGGTGGTGTATCTCAGATAGAGTGAGCTAAATGTAATGAGGGCAAGGACAGCGTGCAATAGACATGGGAGATGGGCGGGGGAAAATAGTGGAGGATAGGGGATAGAGTAAGAGAAAGCGATAGGGTGTGGTAAAGAAAAAAGAATAGTAATATATTCTTAAAGGATGTAGGCATGGAGTTGAGGCAAGACCAAGCTAAAGAAAAAACGAAACCCTAAACAGACACACAGTACGTAATGGGGGTGGGCAGGAAGAATATTGTCATGCTAATCACCATGCTACATACTGGTTTTGTTTCCAAGAACGACCTTTCTACGTTGTTGCTCCAGTTCATGTTCACAGATTACCTTCAAATCCTGGAAGCAGAAAATATGAATTAGATGTGCGTATAGCTTCCTTGTACCTTACCAAGGTGTTGTATCCAAGTGTAGTAGGTGTACTAAGCGATACTACAAGTATAATGGCTGCTATATTTATGAAATTTAAGAGGGTAGGAAAGATAAAACCAAATAGGATAAAGAGGCTAGTATCATATATACAAGAACAAACAAAAGAAACAAAAAGGACACAAAACCAAATAGACAGAGAGAGAGAGAGAGAGATAGAATACAAGATTGGGCCTACCTGCCAATACTCCACGTTTCTCCCCAGCTCTATATGCACGTTGACATCAGCTAAGAGGTCTTCCAGGTCAAGTACACTCAACCCCTACACGTCCCACCCATCTCTTATGTCAACCAATAGTTTCTCATTTGCTGAAGGCCTAATGACTGCCCCTCCAATAACCAAGCATACGCAACATACAGATATCTCACCAAGCACACAGTTAGGATATAAACCCACACCAGATCCATTACGCTTTCACGTAGTAATATGTCTTTTAAAAGCAACAAATACCATCACTCCACTCCCCTACCCACATCAAAAGCCAGGTAGGGCTCGTCAATGTCGATGTCGGGGCTGTCAATATCTGTACTAATATACTTTACTAACATATCAATGGGCTTGGCACGGCCCTGTTGAATTCGGATAGTGGACCGCATTCGCGCTTGCTCCAGGTGAAACTATATTATATATGGGTGTGTGGTAAATAATAGGGTTCATAACAAATATATTATACTAGTAGAGTTGGTGACAACAATCCAGTACATTATGCCATCTAAGGAACTCGTGGCTACAGCTTAGAGTACAATGGAGAAATCAAGACAGAGAGAGGGCACCCCTTAGTAAATAATGCATGCATACACACATACATCCATATATATATATATATATATATATATATA
>NAOQ01000024.1:154460-175843 GCA_002751075.1 Ichthyophonus hoferi
ACACACACACATATATATATATATATATATATATATATATATATAGGAATATAATCGAGAGTAGTGCCAAATGGGGGCAGGGTTTGCTGAGTATATTGGACTTCCACCTCCAATAAACTATGGCTTGCTTGGCTAGCGTATATTTTTATATATAGGTAAGCACATCTCCATTGTAATATGTATGCATATATATATATATGCATATATATATATAATTACCCACACGCTTCATAAGGTAATCCTACCTTCTCCTCTTTCTCTTCCCATGAGGCCATATTTTTCGTCTCTTTCTCTCGTGCTTCCACTTCCTATAGGGCAATAATCAGCTAGAGAAAGAAAGAATAGGTAAAAAATAAGGGAGATGACGATTGAACAGGAGAGACAGCAATATAAAACTAAATGCGATGCATACCAATACGGTTGCATATTTGTGGCTATTGAATAAGAATTCATTGGGGAGAATGATGTATAGACAGCGAGATATCCTATGAGTTAGAACAACGCCTATGCAAATACAAGGTATAAATAAATTAGACTAGTTCCCCCTAAATAAGAATTTAATTTATAATGTACGCTTCTCATTGGATATACAATCACGTAGGAGTCAACATGCAGTATGAGTGAGAATACACGGGATAATAAAGGCTTTCAGGGGTATAGGTAGGCTAGATGTGTACAGGTGTGGAGGTGTGGAACCACAAGTGGCTGTAGACAAGGATGTCCTTTAATACACACACACCTGTGCAGTATTGCAATTTTTTATCTATGCATATGTTGATCTAAGGGTTAAGGCGGACTATATGTATAAGGGCAATGAAATATGTTATCAATGATTCATTAATTTCCCAAGGATAGCCCTATCAGTTTCATCCCCCTATAGATAGTCAACTATGGAATCAATATCAATACTACGGCAAGGATATATCAATCAAAACATACCCTTTGTTTCTCCATTTCCTCCAGTTCCATTTCTCTCTGCTTACGTCTCTCCTTCACTTTAGCAAGTTCTCTCTGCAAGGGAGAGAGACAAGCAATATAGGAATAAAGAATGGTTAGGCTTTAATATGACATAGACAAGGCTGTGTGCAGCAGATTATTATAGACATGTTTAGGCTCCTAGTAAGCCATTACAGCTTAAGGATATAGAGAGGCAAGCTACAAACGAGGTGGTGGCGGGAGAATATCTTAGCTATGAAGACAATACATAAAGCAAGAGTCCAAGATAAGCAGCAGCATAGACCAGGAACATCTATGACACCTAGATACTGGATCCTCTTTGACCATCTTTCAATTCATCATCCTCTACCACTCATCCATATACTATCCCTTTCCGTCATTCTTTCTTATCTAAATATCCTCATGCCCCTTCTCTAATCAGTGCCCACTTTCTATTAAACAGTATCTCCCATCCCTCTAGCATAGGTACACTTGATCTACTACTAACAAACACCATGGCCTTCCCTGTTAAATGTTACATTCCCAATGGGATTAGCTAAAAAACAGTCATTGAACAATATAGAACCCCCTAGTCGGTACACACCAATCATAGACTTCCAACCACACCGCTACACCTAGTTAAACCTTCACATACACGCATACCTATACCCCTATACGTATCCCAGTACCACTCACCCTATTTTCTTCCTGTCTGGTAGCCTCGATCCTGGCCACCTCAGCCTCCGAAACACTTAATTTCTCCATCTCTTTCTCAGTCTTTTTTGACCACACAAACTTTTCCAGTAGATGTTGATCACCAAAGGGATTGTCGTTATTGGTATAGCCCATATAGTCGTCATCCCACCCTAGTTTCTTTCGCTCTTTGATCTGTTTGGCTTCCTACAAGCCCATTCCCAGGCCAGAGAAATCACACAGTCAATACATTACACCTGTCTAAAATCACCCTTTCCTCTCTCATTATCAGGGTGTAGATATCCTAGCCACACACTACACTGTGTTCCCGTACCCTTATTTAAGACACCTAAAGAAAACTATGGGAGGGTTACATACTACACTGCCAAAGAAAGAGATAAACATTGGAACACAGAAGAAGGAGAAGAAATAGAGGGGGCAGGAGAGAGAAGAAGAGAGAGCAAAAGGTGACGTTATGTTTACTAATAACCAACAACCATTGGCTGTAACAGTTGACCAATCAACATCAAGACCAGGGGGAGAAGTGATATATATTTAAAACAGAAGTTTGGAGTACTACTCAATCAGACCAGAGAGTTGTCATAGCAACAATAAATTAATTCAATTGGATCCACCCTCTAATCCCACTCTATCTTCTTGTATCCTCTCTCTCGCTCTACCAATAAGATGAGTAATACCATGTAACATGTACAGACACTACATATTCCTAACCAATACAATAAGAGTGGAGCAAGAGGAGGGTTAAGGTCTCCATAGCAACCAATCACATCACACAAGATACCTATATGTGATGTGATCTAACCATAGAGGCCTTACAAGGGGGTAGGGGGAGGGTGGGAAGGTAGACCACGTACCCTCTTGGCCAGGCGACGTGCCCGCTTCTCTTCAGGTGTTTCTAAGTGTTTGGCTAGTTCTTTCTGTTTCCTACAGGACGGACATCAAGGGGCTGGTCAGAGGAGGCCCATTACACCTCATCTTACCACTGGCTATCATATAGAGAGGATTATAGGGGGAAAGGGAGGGGGGAGCACCATACCTAGCTGTACTACTGGGTGTGGAAGTGATGCCATATGATAAGAGATATACACACTTACAGGTACCCTACTAGGAGCCTAAGACCAAAAAGACAGTTATATAACCAATACAATAAAATCGAGGGAAAGAAGGGGGAAAAAAAAAGAAAAAAAAGGCAGCATGTGTAAAGCAGAGAGAGTGAAAGACCATTGAAAAAGGAGTATAAGCAGGAGACATGGGAGACATGTATAGATAATTAATGGTGTAGACTTCAAATAACAAGGCCCTACTTAGCCTCTATCTTGGCCTTTCTTCTCTCTTCTTTGGAGGCTTTCATTAAGGCCAATTCCTCTTTGGTAGGCGGTGCTGGAGGAGGAGAGGCTGTGTGTATAGCACGGCCGTACTCATCCACATGTTTTGGTTTTTCACTCTTTCGTCTATATCTCTCCCGTTCCTCATCACTAGAGTCTGTCTCTGTGTCTGATGATTCAAGCTTCAAAGCTTTTTCTCTATCTCTCTTACTACTGCCTCTATCACGCTCTCCATCCCTTTCCCTCTCTTTCTCACCACGACCCCTAAAACCATCTCTCTCCTCTCTACTGTCTCTAGTGTCTCTCTCTCTTATACTATCATCTTTCTCTTCTCTACTATCTCTATCATCTCTCTTTACTCTACTATCTCTATCATCTCTCCCCTCTCTACTATCTCTAGTATCTCTCTCTTTTCTACTATCTATATCATCTTTCTCTTCTCTACTGTCTCTAGTATCTCTCTTTACTCTACTATCTCTATCATCTTTCTCTTCTCTACTGTCTCTAGTATCTCTCTTTACTCTACTATCTCTATCATCTCTCCCCACTCTACTGTCTCTAGTATCTCTCTCTTTTCTACTATCTCTCTCCTCCCTACTGTCTCTAGTATCCCTCTCCTTTCTACTATCTCTATCATCTTTCCCTTCTCTACTGTCTCTAGTCTCTTTTCTACTATCTCGATCGTCTCTTTCTCCTCTACTATCTCTACTATCTTTACTATCCCTCTCCTCTTTCGTTTTACCATTCTCACGGTCATATTTATCGTCTCTCTCTGACCTTCTATCCATTTCCTTCCTCCCCCTCTCTCTCTTTTCAATCACATCTCTATCTCTATATGTTCCTCCTCGCAAACTACTGTCTCTTCGAGGAGACCTCGACCGCGAACGTGGCATGATATGTGTATTTAGGAAAATAAAGTGTAGAGCACAGAGTACACTATAATAGCGTAGGTAGGAATACACCGTATACAGACAGGATTAATAGAGAAGGTAAGGATAGTCTAGTCAACAGGATCCTGTACAAATTACATAAATCAGCAGGATATACACTGTTATGTCATGTAATTTCATATATTAGAGGTCGAATATTTACACTCGGATAGCTTTTTCAAGCCCAATCATAGATATTTATGGCAATAAAAAGCAGTTCTCATTAAATAATAATAAGAAAACAAACACTACAATAAAACCGTATTAGGTTGACTGACTATAGGAGTAAGGAGTATTTTGGTAAGATATGCACACCTGGCTGGGTATAGGTATATGCATAGAAGTGGTGGGGTAGGGGTATCCATATAATATGTATATCTCACTACCATATAAGGCACATACGTGGTCCGAGTGCAGTCATGTACACTTACAACCAGAAGTATAACAATACACACACATCTTTCTATTTTAAAAGGACTATCATTGCCATTAATATGTACAGCCTCTCTGTCTGACTGTATTGGTTACTGGCCTCACAGGGAGGACCACCCCTTGACCTAAGTGACCATGGGGGATATAGACTATTACCAGGTATTGGGCCTAGGGCCTGGTGCCATAGAGAAGGAGATAACTAAGGCCTACCGTAAACTAGCCCTTAAGTACCATCCTGACAAGAACCCCGACAAGTCTGCTGGTTAATACCCCCACCTCTCAACTTGCTCTCGTAGTGTATAGCCTTTATCTATTCTAACACACTGTACAGCCTTCACTCTTCTCTCCTTTCCTTTTATTTATCTTACTATTTCTATTTATTTTTATCGCCTTTCTACCTACGCTATTACCATTACAATCTTGACATATATTCTATCCGTCCATTCCATCATACACCTACACTATATGCCGGCCTCTCTACTTATTTTTCCTATTGGTTTTTACCTGTCTTTATTATTTATTCTATCTGGTACACTACATCGTTCTATTTCCCTATAGTTATGTTGCCCTTTTCTCTCTCCCTCTACCTCTCCCTCTCCCGTCCCTTCTAATCCTAAATTCTTTCTCCACAGTAAAGATATTCTTGGAGCTCTCTAGTGCCTATGAGATATTAATGGACCCTAAGGCTAAGGCAGCCTATGATAACCTATTACGATCTAGACAGAATAAGATAGCCAGGAACCTACAGTTAGATAGCAAGAGAAGGAAGTTAAAGGAGGGTAGGTGGCTATGTCCGTGTGATTTGGAATTATCATCACTGTTCTACTATTTACTATATAGTATATAGACCCTATGGTCCCTCCCTCTCCAGTATGATTGTTCCAATCTAGAACTATCCTGTCAACCAATTATCTCCTATCTTTTATAAATGATATGCTTGCTTTTTATTTTACTCTCCATTTTCTATCCAGTCTACTATTCTCTATCCTCCCTGTAATCTTTCCCTTAACATCGCTTACTACCTATCCAGACCTTGAAGAGAGAGAGAGGGAAGCCGAAAGACCCAAGTGGGCCGACACCCCTTCCACCCCAGGATTATCCCCAGAGGCTGCGGCTAAGGCCCTAGCCAAGGAGGTAGGCTGATGGTAGGGTTAACTTGTATCCCTTCCCTAGGGAGGTCCCTGTATGTTAGCTTCTAGTACTCATTTATCACCTCTACTATCCTTTCCACTAGATTGAAAGGCTCCGCCAAGAGGGATTCCAAAGGGTGCAGCGTGAACAGGAACAAATGCAAGAAGAATGGCGTGCACAGGCCAAACATAAGGCCGCACTGGGGAAGGGAGAAGGGGAAAAGGAGGGTGTGGTTGATCCTAAGACTGCGTTGAGTCGTACCCTGAAAATAAAGTGGAAGCCTACGGAGGGCCATACTGTAAGTGGCCGAGTTCTATCTACATGGGAGTACTGTGTGGTGTGGGTGACAGGATAGGAGTGGAATATTGGGATATGTAAGGGTAGGGCTCTATTGTCGGTGTGCATGGCCTGTTCTCATACCTATGCATCCTGTCATATCCCAGGCCTTCTTTTCGTAGTTACTCCTTCTTTCTTAGTCCTCTTAAGGTTATTCTGTATTTGTTCATTTTGTCTTTAAGTTCCATATTATGTCAAAGCAAACCACAAGATGCCTGCATACGATCCAGAGATATACATCGTGTTATATACGCGCTATTCCTATATAATCCCCCCTCCCCCATACACAGTACTGTTGGGTTCTTGCCCTGGTATATGTATGTTCTATGCTTTTGTATTTTTGCAGCGTATTCATTACAGCATCCATATAAACACATATCCCCTCCCACCTTTCTCTCTTCTTGGTTTCCTTCCCTCTGACCCCGCCCCTCCATGGCCTCCCCTCTCTATCTTGTTCAAATATGCAGTACACCAATAATGAGCTTAACACCATGCTGGGAAAGTATGGGACGATTGTCCATATATTAGTCTCTACAAAGAAGAAGGGGTCAGCTGTCGTGGAGTTCTCCGAAGTGAAAGGAGCGGTAAGTTCTCTCTCTGTTTAATCTTGTGTATATAACTATGGAATATGCATACATGTCTATCTATTTTATACCTATCTTTATATATATGGTGTGCGATTAACTCTGTTTATCGATTGGTATATACCTGTAGGAAGGTGTGTATGGCTAAGAATCATTACCCAAATATTAGCATAACACAATGTATGGCTATGGGTGGGGTAGTAACGGAAGGGTTTACGGAGAGGGAGAGAGGCAGAGAAGGCGGGAAGAAAGAGTACAGGTGGCCTTGGGAATTCTGACCGGATAGGCGGTAAATAAAATGAAGATTACCTTGTTAGATCTCAGCCTATAAATGACAGACTCTTTATTACAGAGACAAGCCATGGCCCTAGAATCCAACCTTAAGTTGACCTGGATAGCAGGAGAGCCCCCTTTGGATCCCACCCCATCCCCTATACAGGTATACATCCATCCAGTGATCGAGTCATGCCCCCGTGTCTATCTGTATCATCCTCTTTGCTTTGTACCTATTGACATAGTTAGTCCTGCAGCTTTGGCTTAAATATATGTACGTTAGCCTTTTTGTCAGATATTAACTACAATAATATGGCTTTTATCTACATATACCATGGAATTTAATACTGGTAAATCATGGCCTGGTAGTCCATTACTAGGACAATTGGTTCATGCATACGCTTACTACCAACCTTAGATCTATGATGGTAACCCTGGAAACAATGTTTCCCTTTCTGCCGTGAAATGTTATGCAGGTCTACTATTTGCACCGCCCTAGTCCTTACTTATTCTCTCTATTGTAAATGACTTTTAACTGCAAATCCATTGCCTAATCTTGTTAAATTCTTTATTACAATTAAATCGTTTTTAATGTTTAATGTTGTATGCCTTGCATTTCAAGTGGACTGGTCCTTTGTGCTTTATGCTCTGTTTATGGGTGTGAGTTGTAATATCCTTTCTCTTCCACTCTTAATGTCTACTACATGGTACATACATTGTCTTCTAAGTTCTTCCCTCCGCCGAAGTACAGGTAGATAGGCCTGCAGCCGATGAGATGGACTATGAGACTGCTGTACTGATGAGAATGAGGCAGACCCAACGGGCCAAGGTAGAGGCTGAGGTAAGCTAGTGTCCCATTAGCATAATGATCTCATTCTGTATGATTGGTGTTGTTTCTTTGACTTCTAATGTAAGTTTGGTGTATTTTCCATATTCCCTGGTTCACTTGCTTAATTGTTTAACCGTGATTTTACCCAAAATATTACTACATATATTATTAATAGTATCCAATATCGGTGTATGGTTTTTAATGCTGTTTTTTATTTTTTATTTCTGTTTGTCTATGCAATTTTTGTGTTTATGTATGTAATATTATACACACTACATAGATTCTGGGCGACCACCCATGTTTGTAATGTTATTATTTTTGACTATTGATACTGGACCAGGGGCGTAAGTAAGGTCTGTGTATAGGGCCACCTTTGGTAAAACATTGAAGATAATGCCATTAGAGGCCATTATAAGTACTATTAGGTATATCTTCAGGGGTATGATTGGTGGTACTATCTCTGGGTGAGATGTCTAAGATAGCAGTACATCTAGACTAGACTAGCTGGTCATGTAAATAACAAGCATTGCTCCCTCTCTCCCTCCATCTCATAGGGCCTGGGCAGTAGTGGGACTGCAACACCTACCGATTATGAGAGTCTGGCTGCTATGCAAATGCGACAGGCTGAAGAGAGAAAACGTCTTATATCTGAGATGTTGGCGGCAGACAACCAGGAGGCCTAGCATTTAACTGAATAACTTCCGTTTTATTTAGCATTATTCTTATTAGGTTCCTTGGAAAGCAATTATAATGCTGCTTTTAAGAACATCCCTTTTTAGAGCATGCCTTTTAACCTCACCACCTATGTGGTGTTATGACTTTTTTATGTTGTTCTGACCCTCTGAACCATCTGTCTGTGCCTACCAGTATATACTAGTCTACCATAAGTGCCGATATACCTCAAAGTGCCATTGGACCACAGGCTATATTCTAGGCTGGGTTCTCTTTTTTGAAATCAAGTTTCAAATGGTGAATTATAATGCTCGCTGGAGACCAATACGCCATGTTCCGTTGAATGATTTTTTATTTATAAAAACAACCACATGGGCTTAAATGTGGTGTTGTTTAGCAATAGTCCATAATATACCTTTATTTCAAAGGTATATTATAACTTCAAATACATTTTTATAAGGTTGTCTTGGTTTATTAATAATGTATGCAGGCATTAGTTAGTGCACTGTGTGCCCCGAAAGTGATATGCGAATTATAAAAAAATACAATTATTACAAATGCGTACAGTGTCTTTCTCGGTTCAATCTTACATTTAGTTATCTTGACATTGCCTGATTTAACCCAAACAGTATAATTACATTATCTATACAGGTCAACCACAGTTAATAAAATAATTAAACCCTCCGTATATACAGTATTGCCCTCGACCCATTACTTGGCCTACATGCTGGGTGAAATACCTCAGGTCACCCAGTGCTAAGCCAGTATCTATATATATAATGTAGTAGTTACCTGGCCAGGGACTATAACAACCTTGGAGTTTACATAGGGAAATAACTTGGTGGTGGGGTGGTGTCCAATATTTTCATTTCGTAAACCATTTCTAAAAATTGACACCAAATACAATTCATGAAGCACCCAATATACTGCTACATATTTGTTCATACAATATTTTCAAAGAAAGCTAATAATTCTGAAAGGTGGTGCAGTGGCTAATAGCGTACAACAGCTTCGTGGCCATAGTCTCCTTATCAGAGTAGAGGGGGATTGTCACTGTCTGTAAGGGCATAAGTGTGAGTGTCATGGTTAGGAAGGATGCCCTAGTTCCTACCACAAGCCAATATAACCATTGCGATAAACGATGACATCTCAAGCCATATTGACATATCTACAAGGAGATATACCTATCAACCCAGTCCGCTCCACTTCTTAGTGTGGCATTGTATCACTGACAATAACCAAAACTACATGCCTAACCATTTCTACAACTACACCTAGACCATGATCATCGCCTCCACTACCTACACTGATAACACTTTAAATACCAGGTCAGTTAGAGCTAAGCCATAACCACACCCACTACTACCCCATCACAATCATCACCTTTACCAAGAGAGCCGGAGGGAACCTAACATTACCAAATAAACAAACAAAAACATCATGAGGAAAGCTAGGTAAGAGGATAATAAGAGAGTAATATTGACAATTCTCATCAGATTCACCTCCCTCTCTTACGTACCTGGCCACAAACTGCCGCACTGGGAAGATGTGTGCATTGCCCCATCTCACACTCGCCGTTAGAACAGACAACAAAATAAATCTCCATGGAAAATCCGGATTCTTCAGCTGGCATACGGGCAAGACCAGTTGAAAAGTAGAGGAACCTACTCTTATCATCTGGAGAGATATAAAGGGAGGAGATGATGGCATGGTTAATGGTTGTCTGGTAGCTGTATGGTGATGAGTCATCTATTCAAGGGTACAATTAACACCAATCAATACAGGGTAAGCATCCAACAGATATGCTGGCCAAACGAGATCACACATCCTAAAGCCCTATTCGACATATATCAGTAAGAATAGCTACCAATTAATCATAAAATGAGAGCCTTAAAGTTTAGGTACAACAAAAATATATATTAGTGTCATTGGGGCAATAAAATAAATGAAAGAGAACGTATAGAATATGAAGTCTTCAATAAGGAAATATTAAATCCTATAGGCCTATAGGGGCATGTTACTGCCAAGGTGTGCAACTACAGGGCCTAGTGGGGAAGGAGGGTTCAACCACATACCATTCGACATATTGTCGACAATATCCCAGAGCCAGGACTCTACCATGGCCTGATCTATACAGGGCGACACTTCCACCACCGTGTTGCGTCGCAGGAACTTGGTGTCAATGTTGGCCCCGGCCTAGTCGTAAAGTAAATGATGTTAGTATGTCCAGGGAAAGGTGAGGTATATATATACATGTATGAGGAGAGAAGCAGGGAAGTAGCACTCACCCCGTTGAGAAGGAGATGGAAATCCTCCGGTGATAGTAGTCTTAGCTTGTTGGGATCTTTAGAGTTATGGGTTATTAGATAATAAGGTACGATACATACACAGAATAAATAGCATGGGGATAAAGGAAAGACAGGCTGTGAGGGGCAGAGTGACGAGATATATAATGTGAGATAGAGGGGGTCCTAGGAGGTGTATTACCAAGCACGCGTTGGAAGCCTTGCCGCATGGCCTTGAGGGATGGCTCTATATTATCTATCATCAGGAACCTGGCGTACAACTCCACATAGTCCTGCAGCATAGGGCCTACTAGTCAGTCTATTACCCCCCCAGGCCTGTCTGCTGCCTGTTATATTCCATGCATTCACCCTCCTCCTTCCTTTGTCTTTCTTTATCAACTTCTCTTTATGTTTGTAAACGGCCTCCCGCTTATCCTACTCCGGTGTGGCACTCAGTAACACTCCCCAAGGTAGACATGTAGTTGCTGCAAGATGTATGAGGTACTTACCAGCACGTTGGCTGTAGTCACAGGCACATCCTCTCCTTCGGGACACAGCGGCACAGACCCACCACCTGCCATAGGACATGATCAGGTCATTGAACATCGCCTTAATAAATCTATATATTGCCCTATATGGTAACTAAATCATGTTTTGTCTTCATACATAAACCCAATAGAGCACACTGAGTTATACAGTGCACAGCATTGGTTGCCATGGTGATCTTGCCACCGTTCCTACTATATCTCTGACTGGACAACATATATCCTAGCAACTACAATTAGTACATACCTGCAAGCACCACACCATAACCAATCAAAAGACAACCCACAGCCTCACCAACCCACTACCCTTAGACCATATATACTCTCACCATACCTTCCTGGAGACTCCGTAGGGCTACAAAAGACAGGTCACAGCTGGCTAACACCTCAGGGGGCATTGCCAGTAGTTTACAGAGAGAGTCATACTACAGGAAGGCCATGCATGGTCAGTTATTATAATATAAATGAACAGCGCAATAGAATGAGATAACTACATGTAACAGAGCCTAACAGATTGCATGATGAACAGTAATATACCAAGCATAAAAAACATACCAATCTGCATTGTTACTATGGGTTATTTATGAAACTCATATGTCGATTACCCAACCATGGGCTAGTAGACCAGTATCAAATAGGCCTGGGTACAATAACACAAGGGTTGTACTCTGGACATGCAGCCAGAGCTATCTCCTCTAGCCTACCCCACTCACCTTTTCAATATCATAGTAGGCTAGGTCGCTCCAGTGGATTGGCCTATCTAGGAGGTATTTAACCACGGGCTTGTTGAGAGAAAGGCTGATAATCTGCAATTTAAAAAGTCTTGGCTATTGGTCCATGAACACAAATATAATCTATTTTATATACAAATCTAATTACTTATGTCCAAGGCCTCTCTCCCAGTGGTAATGATGGGATATTATGCATCTTGAAGTACAAAAACCCTCGAAAACACATTTTTTTCCCTTTTAGTCAGAAACTTAGACACCGAATCTCCAACAAATATTAGATTAGGAGAGTATAATAGTATGTAGGATAATATATAGAGTAATATGTATAAGAGTATGTAGGATAGTATATAGAATAGAATGTATAGTAGTATGTAGGATAGTATGAATGTATGTAGGATAGAATGTATGATAGTAGGTATGATAGTATGATAGTATGCAAGAAAACCAGAGTTAGAAATATACAGACTTGTACATGCGTATTTCCAGTAGACACTCAAATAATTAGATGGGGAGACCCAAGAAAGAACCACTCACCTGTGAGTTAACTACAGCCAGTCCCAGATATTGGCCAATGGTATAGAACTGAGCCTCCAACTTAGCCCTGTAGGTGAATATATTCAGAACACTTACACGTTATGGGACACTGAGACCACCTTCTAGCACTAGTACCATCATAGGCCAGGTTGAGAGGTACAATTCATGCAATGTAATACCTTATCGTCTGTATGTGATGTGATTCTGACGTCATGCATACACAGATACCACAGTTTATTGCAATATTTCAAATATTATGGTCATTGGTGTAGGTCAATAGTAAATCACACATTCTTACTGCTGGATATTAAAGGTAGAGATAATAAAGGTATAGAGAGGTCAGGGGCTCTACCTGAACACCTGTTGGTACTTAGTAAGGCGGGTGGGCGAGGGGGAGAAGGGAAGCGACTCCCACACAGAGAAGGGCCGAGGGCTGAAGAAACCATTATTACCAGGATCAAAGAGGAGTGGGACATTGTACTCGTTGGCATACATGGTCCAACAGTCAGTGTGTTGTAGTTTGGTTAGCTGCTCGCTTACTAGGGCACAGGAGGGATGAGGGTAGCGGCAGGTAAGTAGATATGACGTACATATGACGTAGTGCTCAGGAGACTAAAAAGGTACCACTAAGCGAATAAATAGATAAATATCTTCATGTTCACATATGCTCTATCTGATTGGTTGTAGCCATGACAACCTACCTTCTGTAAACCAGGCCCGTGCCACTCCCTCCCCTGTACCAGGCTCATTCCTAAACTTGATATCCATATACGCTGTAGACATAGGCCCCCATGAGTGGTCCACTAAAAAACCTCTCTAGGTTAAAATATAATGCCCGAGGGACAACATCCCTTAAAATATAATGCATAGTATGATTGGTTCAGTAAAGTCTATCTAGGAACCAAGGCTCTTATAAAACACGTTTTAAACCACCAGAAGGTGGAACATTACACAGAGGCCAGCCCAGCCCACTATACCACCTACCCTACCTCCTCTGCCCATCCTTCTCAGCCCTAGTCGTGCTAGGCCATCGTCCAGAATGGCTGTACGGCGAGTCTAGGAGACACAGTCAGTTAGAGAGGTAGATATAGTGGGTAGAACGAGGTATCAGAGAGAGATATATTCCATGTATAACATTTACAAGCCCCCGGCCAGAAGGGGCTCCCAGTGTTATAGGTTGGCATGTACTGCCTTCACAGATCTAACCGGTGTTTAAGCGCATTATAGGGTCCATATCTACCCTCTCTCTATTACAGAGGGGTCTTACAACTACCACCTATCCTTCCTTGCCCTCTACAGCCCCCCACCCACCCCCCTACTTACCCTAATATACCAGGTCCTCTCTGACTCCTGTAGTCGTCCCATAAAATAGCGAATACACTGCGCCTTATCCTCATAATGAGCCACCTGGGCCCCAAAATTGTCCCTCTCCATCCCCAGGGAGGAGAGAAACTAGATGAGAGAGCAAGATATTAATATAAAGGGGGGTGTAGTAGGGAGTGACAGACAGCCTACCATGGTTGCTAGGTCTATATATGGTTATTACTCTTATATCGGACACATTGAACAAATTGAGGGACGTCATTCAATCGGCTTATACTCCTTCCTCGCAGTTGACATGAATAAAAGAAATGCTGATATAATTTAAAATAGCGAACATATTGGGTGAAAGAAACTATTAAATGATCGCATAGGAGTGGTGGAATAAAACAAATGAGAACACATATATAAGGAAGGAATATGAGTGGCAGCATAAAAATAAAACGAAGTAAAGTAATGAAATATATCAATAAGGCTATATGTATAACAGAATACAGGGCCAGACACCACAGGAGCGAAAGAGCCAAGGGCATTAAAGAACACAGGTGGGTTCACAGGAACCACCAGACAGAGGCCACATATAATCGTCACACTAGTGTATATGTATAGGTGTAGGTATGTAGAGGGTTGGGGAATGGCTGCCTTATCTCGCCTCAAGAAATCCCCTCATAACCGACAGACAGGCAAAAGTAATGTAACAAGAGATGGGCTGCAATGCATGTTTCACCTAGCTATGATCCCATTCACCCTCCTAATAGCTAATATATATATATATGTATGTATGTATAGGTATATACCCTCACTCTTCCAGGAATCAGAGAACTGGTTGCTAACATTAAATAGTGATAATAGTTATAATTTACACGGTAGTAGAGCATCCCTTACTGATCAGTCTCATGGTACAATATCCACATTAACAACTAGGCGACTCAATGCATTGCTATTACCTCCTACCTATATATATATATATATATATATACATAGGAAGGAGCTACCAGCAGGGGGGTTGCGGGTTACATACCCTTTTGGCCATAAGGAACAGTGACAGCTGCCAAGACCTACACATGGTGGCAATGGTCAGAGTGTCCAGGCCTACAGACTGTAGTGATAGTCCCTGCGGTATCTATTACCACCCCCAAAGATTAGAGGTAGGCTAAGGGTACTGGCCCTGCTATAGGCTACCACCATCCAAATACTAGCATACTAGCATACTACTACACTATTATACTACCATACTATACTATCATAGTGGTATGTTACCATACTACCCCGCCCAGAGACAGATAGAGAGGCAAGGACTAGTCCCTCCCTTACATACATGCTATACATCATATATGTATTGTAAGAGCTCTCCTCTACAGCCCTTAAATACACTTCAGTACAGCCCTCAGTATAAAGGAAAGGCCATGTATATGAAACCAAGAAAACACCAATTGTAAAACAAAACAATTACAAATAACAAAACATATAGCAAACCTGTAAGACAAAAGATCAGACAACAATAGAACGTATACATTAAATTATATACTACCCGTCTACTGGGTCATTAATATGTCATGACTCTACACCAATGTCACCCCACTACTCCCTCTCCCTCTCAATCACTCACCCTGCCCTCCCATTGTGTCAATGGACTTAAGGGAAGGAGATGGTCTAGGGTCAGTAG
The DNA here is from genome assembly GCA_002751075.1 of Ichthyophonus hoferi. Taxonomy (NCBI): domain Eukaryota; class Ichthyosporea; order Ichthyophonida; family Ichthyophonidae; genus Ichthyophonus; species Ichthyophonus hoferi. The sequence goes on from NAOQ01000024.1 coordinate 169,703, forward strand.
GTTATCACCAAGGATGTCGCCCACATGCGGCCCCAGTTCACAGGTTAGGCCCCTCTTCTCATAGTGGAAACTGCAGTCTGCTGCATTAAGAAGGAGACACTATTAGTCCCTACACCGATGGAATGATTACCATGGTTACCATATAGTACAGGATGAGGAAGAGGAGGCCCAACATGAGCACATATATGTATGTAGGGATGTATGTGGTTGACGAATCGTTATAAAATGCCTTGCCAAGCTAAGAAACTATCTGAAAGAACATGAGAAAGAGGAGATGATTGGATGAATAATTGTACCTGGAGGGAAAATGTGACGATTAACACGAGATTGTTGTGCAATCTTGATGTTGGTTGGATCGGCACTATTATCTCTGCATCAATCATATACTATCAGCATGGTCCATAGGGACACACTCTTGCAGCTAATGGGAAAGACCAACCAGGTGGGCACTGGTATTTATATATGGAAGGTCGCAAACCACTCGGCGCTCTAGCGTATAGCTCTAGCGTATAGCTCTAGCGTATATATAGTGCATACTTACAAGCAGGGGCAGGGGAGGAAGGAGGACCCAATAAACTACAAACATATCCACACACCCACACCACACAGGCCAACACATTAAGGAATCATAGATCTAGCAGCAGAGAAGGGTACCTGACAGGCAACTCTGTATGATCTGCCTCGACATTGGCCAAGGGGCCATATGGAAGGAGTCGACTATTGGTTGAGAACCTAGATAGAGAGTATAATTGTTCTATTAGAATATTAGAGAGAGAAGATAGTAGGACGCAATAGAATGCTATATATAGCTATAGTGGGCCCAGGAGGGGAGAGCCACAGCAAACAAGATTGTAAACAATGCAGGAAATCAACCAGTGCCTATCTTATATATCTAACCAGCCCTGGGCCACACATCAGGGCTCTACCTTCGAAGCATATACAGGATACCATCAATAACATGAGCCAAATGCTCAAAGCCTCCAATGTTGACGGCAGGCCTGGCATAGGCGCCCACCTCATGCTGAATGCGGGCCAGACTCAGGAGGTATTCCTGGAAGTTACTGCCTCTATCGTTTGTCCTACCCAGGTTGGCCCGCTCACTGTAGGGTAGTATAGGGTACAGGTAAAGTTAATACAACATAGGTATAGGTGAGACATGAGACAACACTCATCCACTAGCGGGGGGGTATGCTTACAGGGAATATGTCCTTGGTACGAGCTTGAGAAAGAAGGAGGAAAGGTATAAGACAAAATAAAGACAATAAAGACACACTACATTTGCCCTGCACAGTAAGTAAGATATATAATACCAATTTCCTTTATAAAGGCCGCTAGCAGGCGCTGGTATCATAACAATATATACTCTAATATCCCCCTCCCCTACTTCAACTCTTTTTAGACCAGTATTTCCGTTTGGTTCACATACAGGGCAGCCAGGGCAGGAGAGAATCATCCACATGTAGTATATGTAATAAAATATGCAAACACCTACGTGAAATAGGCAGTACGGAGCTGTGCTTCTGTAGGATTCATGACGGTAGCCAGCCATTGCCAAGTCCCCTCTAGGTGCTGTCGGCACAGTCTCTCTAGTGTGGTTCTGCAGGGCTCAGTCTACCCACCAATCATCATCAGGATTCTACTTAGATTGTACGATAAACACCACCTTTATCTAATACAAATACTTCAGATTAATTGCACCCTCATATAAAAACCAAACATATGTCTACAAGTAAAAGGTATTTTAATTGACCTATCCAAGTAGTTCATAGAACATATTCAGATCTATAAATAAAACTGGGTGCAGCCCAATCAAACCATGAGTTCCGCAACCATCCAATAGAAATACATAGCCAAACTTATCGCGTACCTCCAGAGGGGGCCCAGCAGGGTGATGAAGGACACTAAGCTGATGATGCCAGCCGCAACTAGCAGGGCCAGGCCCTAGGGTAAAGCCTGTCACCACATCTACCATCTCCTTGACTATACGACTCCATACAGAAGACAGGCGCTTAACAGTAATGTCTGGGCTGCATCCTCCATGCGTGGCCCACCGTAGCATTTTTTCGGATAACTGATTAATAGTCCCGGCCTGCATCCAAATATAAGTAATATAATACAGTAGAATGTAAGTAATATAATACAGCAGGCCAGTAAATGTCGTGGGAAAAAAAGGATGAGCAGAGAGTGGGTGAAGGAAGGGCAGAGAGAGGGTCTTAATAGTCACTGTGCTATTAGCTATTAATTATAATGTCACTGTGCTATTAGCTATTAATTATAATGTCTTCCGTTATAAACACTCATGGGTAGCCAATGTCCTGTACCTGCACCATTCTGGATAGCCCACTCTGTGCTGCTTTCACCCTACCCGCTAGAAAGTCAGTGGTCTGCCAGAAGATCCTCTCTGTGTTGTAGAAACTCTACACCAAGGTAGAAGGTTAGCCTATCACGTGACCATTCTTCTCCAATCAAGAGTGTGCGATTACATCAACTGCATAAGGTAGCATGCAAAGGAACCAGTGGTATGATTGGTCTGTATACAGGGTGTGATCCTCCACCAATTATCCCTCATAAACCTGCAAACGTACCTGTCGTTCGTTGGTAAAACCCACTGGTTGGGCAGCACCCACCATGACTGGATAGATAATGGCCCGGCCCACCTCCCCTAGCTCCTGCAGGCACTCTACTGTAAGCACCCAGCCCTATGTTTACTGAGGACTTTCAGACCAGACCCTGTCCACATTGTCACCTCTCACCATACAGGGCTCTTGATTAATAGAATCATCCAGTTGAACCACCGCCTATGATTGTACAATTGCTTGATGATTCTTAGTCAATCAAATATTATATATACATATTAGGATATAACCGCCATATGCAAACCTAAAGACATAGAGACATCTTAAAACAGACACCCACCTGGACTGCAAGTAAAGGAAAGTGTGTAAAGACCAGTCTACATCTTGCCCATAACAAGCGCTGTTCACCAGATTCTCCCTTTTCTTGAGTGGTTGGCATGGCCCTCACCCCGACACAGCGCGTCACAAATATCCTCACCACCGCTGTACTTAAGGTTAGAATGTTGTCTACACGGCCAAGCTCACAGCTATATACTGTAGTAATGCATACTAACAGCAAAGCCTAGCCAGGGCTATCATGGGTGAACCATCCAGCCCTGCCCTATTCCCTATCTCCCATAACGGCCCCTGACCAATACCGGCTCATTCACCATCTATTGCATGTAGCCCCCACCCTGCTACTCATTACTGGTCCTATTTTCATGATACAGAACCTATGAACAGCATTTAACGCCTAAAAATACACAGTCATGACGTCAACACACCCAATTGTTACTTCTGAGGCCCTCTACTATTCTACTATTATAGAAATACATGTAGTACTTAATGTAAAAACATGCACAAGCCAGTATAAACCAGTTTTTAAATACGCTATACCGATAAGATATATATACTAAAACAAAATTAAAAAAACCACTTTCTCCATGTTATTCAATAACCCATTAAAAGAACACAAAGGGCCCAACTGGTTTATGGGCAACATACAAACAACAATGTGGCTTCATTGCTACCATCAAACTATTTGTTGTGACAGGAGACAGAAGGGAAGGTGTTACAGGTATGTTGCGACTGACCTTGTACAAACTGCTTGACAGCCTCCATGACAGGGTAGATACCTGGGGAGAACTCTACAGAGAGGGGTGGGGTGGGGTTAAGAGAGTTCTAAGGGACATACTGCTAGGTGAGGGTAATATGTAGTGCAATACTTCAGACCATTACAATAATAGGAACAGTAATTAAGGCTGTCAAAATATCCAATTTTGAAAGCAAAATTTTCACATTAAGAGCAGTCAATGGTTAAAATCAAGGGGAAAAAAAAGTAGAGTATAGGAATACAATCATCAAATGCATATACATCCACTACGTTAAAATCTAAAACATGGGTGACAGACGAACATAATGGCTTACCATTGGCGGTATTCTTAGAGACCATGGCCTCATCCAGTAAGGTCAGGATCTGAGCAGCCATATATGTGTTAATTTGAGCCCACTAGATATACTGCAATATACAGGCACAACTCAACCTGCCATGGTAACTCAGGCCACTTAGCACACCAGTATACATATACATATATATCACTGGGGCAGACATGGGCCCCTAATACAACCCGTAGGCATACCTAGATATACCTAGATATAGCTAGATATACATAGATATACCCATATATACCTGGGTATATCCATACTAACCAACCCTCACCTTGTCTAGAAGATTCAAATCGGCATCATCCCAGCACAACAATGCATTAACAAATATATCCAGATTGATGGCCGAGTCCTGCAGTGCATAGATATCATCGGCTGCTATCATCACAGGGGGCCTGTCTCCCTCCTCCTCTCTGAGGTCCTTAGGGTCCTGAACCCCACCTACTATTAGCCCCAGATATGGGTGGACTGCAACAAGCAATCTACGTCTATCATCAATGATAGCAAGGTGGAGGCCAGGGCCTCGCACAAAGCCAACTGCTGCAATGGCCTTATTATATATAGAACGGAGGATATGGGCAGGTCCCAGTCACCACCACCCCCACCAAAGTACACCTTAATGTAGAGGTCTAGGGAATGGTTAATAGAAAACATACATGCATACAGTCCTTCAGTAGTATCAAAGCTTACCAAAAGATTAAACCCAACGCATCTATATATAAGCTGTTATGTACTCAATGATACTTATACCAAACAAAACTACTCACACCTCAGGGGCCTTGCCCACACACTAAGGTTAGATTGTATTCCACTACGGTGGGTCAGTCCCACCCTACCCCCCTAGAAGATTAGGGCAGAGCACTGTACCTGATAGTCCCTGTTGGCCCCCTTCTTGTCCATCTTCGTGTCCTGGGGGCCTTTATACGGTGTCCTACCAGCCAATAGGGTAGCTTGAAGGCTGGGCCATGTAATCAGCAAGTTAACTGCCCAATCATATGCTGTCTCGGCTGCCTGGTCTATTTCTCCTGTGGTGGCAATACTCTTTTAGCATATTAACCAATCACACCAGCCTGATAAGCCGTCTACCCTATATAAGGGCAGTGTATGACGTATGTATAAAATACTGGGTCGTTGTTGCACCTCCCCTAGCCTTGCTATAGCGTTCGATGCCAGAATCAAAAGGATCTGACGTCATAATGCAGTCATACCCCTCACATAGGACCACTATAACTACCCAATAACTTACCTTTTCGGTTGCTAGGAGACTCAGGACCCTCCGAGGCCCCAGGGTTGAGGGGATTCAATGGGGGTCCACCCGGCTTTGCCATGTTTGTTGGCTTTTCATCGGTTCCCTGCAATCAAATATTGTTAATTATTACCAAGTGGTTGCCATGGTGACATACTCCAATCCCAGCCCTACGTTCTAATAGGCTGTATAATAGCAGCCCACACAAGTCGACACTACCATAGAGCCCACATACACACAGGTAATACATCTAACCTAGATGTGGCCAAAGGAAACCAAAAGAGTAAAGACATGGTATAGGCAGCTATACAAAGTCAGGGCCCCTGCCTGCCCTATAGCCCCACCCTATCCAACCCTGTTTATATAGGGTATAGGGTCCCAGAGATGCACCTACCTCCTGCTGGGCTTTGACTCGCTGGAAGGTGGCCTGGGAATAACACATGGTGACAAACCTAAACACCAAGGAGAGAGGGTGAGGGTGACTCAACCAACTCTAGGGCTAGACCAATGTGGTATGTTCATTTAATATGCCACCAATCATATACTAAAGAAGTAAGGTACCTGAAGAGGCAGGACTCCTGATTGGCGTTGATGTGGGTTACCATATCAGGATAGATTGTCGCCAGCAATCCAGTCATAATGGCCCCTTCTGCCCTGCTCATAGACCGCCACCAGCACAGTTTGGACGATAGGAGGTGGAGGGGCTGCAATCATTAAGGGCATCAGTACCAGTCCTAGGCCATGCATAGCACACACTACCTTAAGCTTCATTTAATAGCTACCAGTCTAAATGGTAAGAGATACACCTCTCTCTCTAATAACATAACAGTGTGTATATGTACGTGTGTATGTATGCATGTATGTATGTATGTATGTATGTATGTATGTATGTAT
>NAOQ01000024.1:203771-307064 GCA_002751075.1 Ichthyophonus hoferi
CCCCTCTTTTTTTTTTTTTTCTCCTATATATCTTTACTGCCTTCCTCACGTACATATACACATACACCCTCTCACTCTCTTGCTCTGTTTCTCTCTTTCTTTCTAGTGTTACCAGTCTTTCTGCATATCTTTTTTTCCATCCCGCACTCTCGGCACATTCCCCTGTTTGCTCATCTTTCTATAATATAGTGTAAGTGTTCTTCTCTATAGTTTTACTTATATTAGGATATTTTAAATGCTGACTGCTTGAGGTATATTTTGTAATAGTAAATATTGAAAACACGACGATTCAATTTTGTCTCTTTATGTTTTACTTATATATTTCTAGTTATGCATTTTTGGAATAGTATTTAAAAAAAAACGAAAAACTGAATGAATATGAAGACTGTGTAAAATGTGATCTACACTGTTGCAGAATTGAGTTCTCCAAGAGTATTCTTGCTGAAACCCCTGACAGTATTTATAAAAAAATTATTATTGCCTCGAGTATTGAGTATAGCTGCAAACAATACGGTTTGGATTGGTCATTATACAGTTACTGTCATGCTTGCATCCACATATATGCCGCTAGACAATTAGATTTGCAGATGCCCTTAGATGCACAGGGGCATTAATAAACCCGGTGATAATATTATGTAGGGTATAATCCACTACTTACGATTGCAATACAGGTAGCGAAAGTCGACCCATTATCTCATGATGATCAGTATGAGCACTACATCATCACTCGCAACAACTCTATCGAAGTAGAACATAATGCTCTGCGAAGAGGGTCTTTAGACACCACCAGAGAACGCTCTCGTTTGCTTCAATCTGAGGAATTCTACAATGCTTCCCTTATTAGGTAAGGTCTGACCTGCGTTCTCTTTGCCATTTTGTTTTTGCTATATGATAGAGATGATAATATATCTTAATCATTGGTTGCAATTAATATAATAAAATTTACTAGGAGAAGGATTATATATATTGAATACAGCACAGCTACTTTATTCTATTGTATGATACCTCACGGCGACATCTTTCTGGATTGAAAGTGGTTGTGATATGGTCACTGCATTAATAGAATGATCGTAGAAAGGTAGCCGTCCTTTAAATTTAATTGTTAATTGAACTACTTCATTCAAGAATTTGATGTGTCGTGAGACAAGTCATAATTGGTAGGATAATTTATTATTATTTTTTATAGTAAAACAGTTTAAGAATTTGCAATGCGAGGAGTCATGTACAGTATAGTATCAACCTGGTGTTCACCACAGTTTTCCCAGAGGTGTTGTAGTTATACCGATCTTGGATAAATGGAAAACTTGTTAGCATGTCTAAAGGGTTACCATTTGGCGTTCATATGGATTATTCTGTATACAGATATAATACGGAGGTTATACACTTTCCACCGTTATTGAGTTGAAATAGATAGTAGTACCACAAGGGGACAAATATTATTGGTGGGCCTTGGATTAGTTGCTATTATCCTGTCTCCTAACAACATATCATTCTATTGTGGCTACCAGGTATAATGGTTGGAAGCTACTACTCACCGCCGTGCGCCATGGCAACGGAGTGGAGGCCCTGAAACTACTAGCATGTCTAGAACCAACTGAGGCTATTATGGGCCATCCTGGCCCAACCATACTTTTAGAGTTGCGTAGATTCCTCGAGAAACAATTATTTGCCGAGGCCCTGCCTCTGGTAACTAAGGTTATGAGACGTTTTAGCATTCGCATGGAAGGGTCAGGCGATGTATTAAAAGACCCCGAAGAGCCTTCCTTTGATGTATTATTCGTACAGAACAAGTCTGACATAGGCGATCTGCATTGTGATCTGGCCCTAGAGCTTAGTAGGATTTCCAAGAGAGATGATGCGCTTTGGTAGGTAATACTGAGTATAGGAACGGTGTATTTGTTTTTGTTATCAGAGGGCTGTGCTTAAGGTTTTCTTGCCAACATACCGGAGTGGTTTCATACATATATTTATACACATGTATGACAGTGTGCGTGATTTTACGCAAATACATGGATGGGGTGGGTGGCGATGTAGGAATGGAGAAATTTATATATCTGAAGGTTCAAATATAACTAATTCCTTGTATGGGTCGCTATCAACAGGTACGCCAGTGTGACTGTATCATGCTTCGAGGATGCTATGATAGCCCTACTGTACAACCACGATATTCAGGCGGTTGTCTTTACTTCGGATTTTGCTCCCAAGACTGAGGTATCCCTTTTCCGTCATCGTTTTACTTTCAAGAATAATCCCAAAAAACTTCAAGGCATGGATGAGTTTATAGACGAACCTCTTCAGCGCATCCAACATGGGGCCGGAATTTGTGATACATTTTTAGAAACCGCTAAGAAAGTTAGGCCTGAACTGGATTTATACTTTGTGGGGGTCAATGCATTTGCCAGGTCGACCGTGGCGAGAGCTAAACTGGTGCGCAGGGTATTCTCAGCCTTAGATGATCATACCGAGTTACACTTGGCCATTCTTGAGGGCGTCAAGGAGCGAATGTGTGCTCCTTTCTTTGATGGTAGCGTTCATTTGGCATCTTAATACTTGCATTGCATTTCTTACCCTGTAGATTTAAATATGATATGTTACCTAGCTGTTCCTAACTTTGCATATAAACACATCTACGCATATTTTTTATATTATACTTCAATGCCAACTACCTTTGGGCAAAGACTGCCATATAGCCCCAAGTAATTTTTCCACTATTTAGGCGGGTATACCTTTCTCAGATCTTTTTATTCTTATCTTAATATCCCCTTTCCGATTCTACTTTAGCTGATGTATATTCATACTATTATTCCACCAAAGGGGGATAGTAACATGAGAGTCATACTACACATTATGTAATTTTTTATGTTTTTTGTTTGTTCATTGTTTAAACTTGTTGACTAATATTAAAGATCCTCCATGCATACTTTACATGAATTGTTTAGGAGAACTATCTAATAATTAAAAAAATTCTAACACTATATGCTATACAGCGGTGGTAGAGTATTCAAACCGTCCAGTCAGCGTGTTCCATGCCATGGCCATATCCCGTGGTAATTCGCTGCTTAAATCCACATGGATTCAGGATTTGTTTAATTTCTATGGGCGCAATCTCTTCAAGGCCGAGTCTTCCTCTACCAGCGGGGGGTTAGATTCGTTACTAGACCCCCATGGCTCTCTGAAGTTTGCGCAGGAGAAGGCGGCGAAGGCATTTGGTGCCCATTACACATACTTTGTTACCAACGGCACCTCTACTGCCAACAAGATTGTGTGTCAGGTATGAGTATGTATGTCCTTGCAAAGTTAATTAACCAAGCAGCTGTATCAATAAGTTCATTGGATGACAAATACCTTATCACCCGTTTATATGCATGATAATATCCGTTTACCCAAAGCACCATTTACCAGAAGGGCCTTTATCTGTTGCATATTTATGTAGCCTGTTGTATGTTTTTGTAGATACACAAAGGATATCCCATTAAGATTATTTTTACACCCACTCTCACCACCATCCATTCTCATCCTAGGCCTTGATGGCACCTAAGGACATTGTGCTTATTGATCGAGACTGCCACAAGAGCCAGCACTATGGAATGGTATTGGGAGGAGTACAAGCCTGCTATTTAGATGCATATCCTTTACACGAGTACTCCATGTACGGAGGTGTGCCCCTGGACACCCTTAAGCGTACATTGCTATCTTACCGTAAGGCAGGAAAACTGCACAGGGTTAGGATGGTGATTTTGACCAATTGTACTTTTGATGGAATTGTTTACAATACAGAGAGGGTCATGGAGGAACTACTGGCTATCAAGCCTGATTTGATCTTCTTGTGGGACGAGGCGTGGTTTGCTTATGCAACATTCAACCCCATCATGCGTAGGAGGACAGGAATGGGCGCAGCTACCAAAATTTTCGAAAAGATCCACACGCGTCAGTACAAGAGAAGGTACGTGCTGTATGGACTGTATTTACATATGGGTATGGGAGAGTCATAGGAATATAAGGCTATGTTGTGTATATGGGCACAGGAGGTATCAAGCCATTGGCTGTAAACGTTTTTAGAGCTTTATGTTTCCCCAAGTCAGGGTGGATTGCTAAAGGTGCTAATATATATGGATTAGTCAACTATTTGCTCTGACAATTCATACATTGGGCACACAATGGCATTGATTTACTCTTAAAAACGACGGTATGTGTTAATATAACTCTTAAGAATATATATATTTATCTCCAATGCCTGATAGCTTGGTAGACAAGGGTACAGGTTTATAGGTTACGTTTCATAGCTGAAGATAATCATGTGCATATACACCTATTTTTATATATAGCCTCTCTTCTGACCCTGTTTTCCTCCATATGGTAGGTATGATCAATGGATAGCCAAGTTCGGATCAATAGCTGACGCTAGTGATGAGATGCTCCTAAGCGAGAGGTTGTACCCGGACCCAGCCACGACACGTGTTCGGGTGTACGTCACTCAGAGTACCCATAAAGCCCTAACGGCTCTGCGCCAAGGATCTATGATCCACGTGTACGACGAGCTGTTCCGTAGACACGTCCTTCCTTCTTTCCAAGAGGCCTTCTTTACACATACATCCACATCACCCAACTATCAAATTCTGGCCTCCTTGGACGTGGGACGCAGTCAAATGGAACTTGAAGGCTTTCAGTTCGTGAATGATGCCATCAGTTTGGCCATGACCCTGCGGAAGGCACTAGTCAGTCAGCCCACCATCAATAGTCTTATGCACTTTTTAGATGTTGACGAGATGATTCCACCCCAGTACCGTAATTGTTCCAAGGTATGTATATCTGATTGTTATGCTTCTTTGGAATCTCCCCCCCCACCTCTTTCTCGCTTCTCTCTTCCATCTATTCTGTATTTTTTTCTCTTTTTCTGGGTAGGGATTTGATAAGATTTGTATCTATGTTTAGGTTACAACCAACCCATAGTGCATCATGTGTGCTGGATCAGAGATGTCCCTTGATATAGGCCCATATTCTACTATTAATATACTTCCTATAATTGTAATCGAATTTGGCTGGCAAAACACCTTATTCTTATTTTGTTGGAGCCAGATCTGCTGCCTTTTAAATCCAGGAATATTTCTAAAATTTGAAGATCCTATACTATTTGCAGGATCAGTGGGGCTTCTTAGCAACTCATTATTTCTTGGGTTATTGCTCACCAACTATATTATGGAGTCATGGATCATGTAGCCTATATGGTCTTGCGAATCCTACTAGTCATACCCCGTCCCCATTTCGTTTTATAAATGTGGCAGTGTTTTTTCTTTATTGTATTCCATGTTATATGGGAAGACTATACACTTTAAACTTTTATAGTATGGTTTCCCTGGCGCTATTGATCTATTATGACCACGAGTATTACGGTTAAGAACTCACTATATATCCGTCTATGATATCTTAGACTTGTGTAAGTATGGTACAGCTTATATTATTCTGGTCACTTGGCAATCGGCGTTGCAGTTCTGTTTGATGTATATTTTATTAGTTTAGGACACACTTCTAACCTTACAGTACCTCATTTTCATTTAAAATATGCAATAAACTTGCTATATTTTCTACACCTATCTATTCACGTACTCATACAACTTCCCTGCATCTGCCTACTCTACCAGGTTGCAAATGGGGAGCATAAGTTCTACTGTAATGGCCTATTCCAAAGAGTGGAACAATGGTGGAGTAGTGACGATGAGTTTGTCTTGGACCCTACCCGGCTGACATTATACATTGGCCAGTCCGGGGTTGAAGGAGAGATATTCAAGGTCAAATGGCTTATGGACAAATACGATATTCAAGTCAACAAGACCTCCCGGAACAGTGTGCTGTTCCAAACTCACATTGGCACTACACACAGCTCAATTGGGTATTTACTGCAGGTGAGTGTCTATTATGATGTCCATGTTTTTCTTTTGAACAAGCAGGACTCTGCGCTGACTGAGAAAAAACTCTCTTACAATACCTATATATGATCCAAACTATCCCGTATATCAATGTTGATACAACTATGTATCTCTGTATCTCATAGTTCTTATTGTTACTAGTACCCTCCTTTGATGTTTTATACTTTAATTATATGGTGATCTTGTTGGCTAGACTCTCACAAATACTGTGTCCATATTGATCCGAGCTATCCATCGGTTGGGTTTCTCCCAATAATTAACCAGCGCGAACGGGTCACAGGCACTCGAACGGATTGCTGATGAACTTACAAGATGGCGCAAGAATGCAGGGACTGAGCAACTAATGCTTCTGGAGAAGAAGATCCTCAGTCTAACTACTGGGGCCCCACCTCTACCCGACTTCTCTTCCTTCCACCCAGCCTTTAGAGAACACAATGGCCCTAGTACACCTGATGGGGATATGAGACGGGCCTTCTTCCTGACGTACAATAAGAACAATGTGTGCTACGTTAAGAAAGACGTGGCCCTTGAGCGGATACGAAATGGAGAAATCTTTGTGGCCTCCACCTTTACCATCCCCTACCCTCCCGGTTTCCCCATCCTAGTTCCAGGCCAGGTACAGGTCTAATCAGTTGTTTTTACTATATGATCTATGTATATTGGTTCTTTCATATTCAGGCTCACAGCTTGGTTCTCATTGTGATATCTTTTTACCATCTATGCTATTTCTAGCTTCCACATGCATGACAATTGCATCTTCTACTTGTTTGGTGACAGTAATCCATAGGGCAGTGACCACCACCCTGCAACCATATATGACATATCACCCTATCCTAATCATGAATTGATATTAAACCACTGATAACTGTGTGGGGATGCTCAGGTAATTACAGCAGAGATTATCGAGTTCCTTATTAAACTAGATGTAAAGGAGATCCATGGCTACAATGACCAGCTGGGCCTGAGTGTGTTTAAACAGTCAGTGCTGGACGATCTCCTACCGCCTACAACGACCAAGAGGACCTCTGAAGATGACGGTATCAAGGAGGAGGAGAGTAAGCGCAGCAAACAGGAATGAGTAAATGGACGCTTCAAGGCCAGCTCTCTGGCATGGCCATAGCATAAACAGTGTGCTATATATAATATATATATGCATATATACATTTAGACAGGCACGTTAGAGCTGGTTTGGTATGTGGGTCAAGTAACTTCATACAGATATAGGGTAGTATCATTTTGTTTTTGGCCCAAAAGAGTCAATATACTTTATTGTATTTTATTGGTTGCCACGCTTGGTGAAGCCACCATTCTCACCCCCGAAATAAGCCATATGGGCCATATTAATAAACAGGCCAGTCTCTACTAGGCCCGGAATACGTAATAACTGTTCATTAAGTGTAACAGGGTCACTGATCAATCCAAAGTCAGCATCTAGAACGAAGTTACCGTTATCTGTAACCTACAAAGAGAGTGGGGAGTTAGCTTGATTGCCATAGTGTGCTGCAAAACACAATATGAGTAGCACAAAGGAGATCTCTGTGAATGTAATAATGGAAATGCTACGTCGACTGGACAATATATATGTAAACACACAGGTAATAGGTTGCGGACTGAAACAAATTAATACAAGATAAATAGTCACATCCTGTAGTTAATACACCATTCCTATAAGGTGTGCTATGATTGGGGGAGGGCGGGGGGCGGAATTCCAACTTACAATAGGTCCAGCCTTGTTGACGGCCATTCTCAGCTTGGCCTTACCACCTAGGGTAGCAATCTTATTGGACACAGGTACATATGCGAGGGGGAGCACCTCGATAGGCACACCCTTGAGCCACTGTATAAGAATGGACAGATTAGATTATACAAACTCCTGCATGCTAATTGACATAGGCTTTACTGGTCAATCAGTGTCCCGACTATGGGTGGGTGGGTAAGATGGCATTCGTAGCAGAGGTTATAAAGAAACTATGTTTACTCACACAGGCAATAACAATGGCCTACCTGTTCACCCAGGACCTTGGAGTCTTTCCTGTAGTCGGCAATAACAATGAAGGTCTTAGCGTTATAGGCGACCATCTTCTCCTGGGTTTGGCAAGCTCCACCACCCTTAATCAATTGCAGTTGGGAATCCACCTGGAAACACATCGATTAGTGTACCGTTATAGCCTTGGATGTGTATACCCTAATAGGCATACCATTGATGTAACCCCAGCACACAATAAAAACATAATATTATTATTAGAGGGTGGGTGACTGGGTCTATCGTATTACCTACGTATGTATTCAAAAGACCTCAAAATGCACCATATAAATACCCATCCATCTTATCTGATTCCATATCTCTTATATCAAACCTATTTCTAAACCTGTCCCAATATGTTTACATTTAGTAGCAAACAGGTAGTCGCACTGTACACATATTTCGTATTATGTTACATGCTGGAAAACTGGAAAACTAACTCCAGACAATTATAAATAAACTCTAATATGTATAAAGTGTAACTCTTTGTTAAGTCGCCAAGTAATCAAGTGATAGAGTAGGTTAATAATAATAGGATAATTGTTAAGATAAAGTAGAGAAAACCTGCCTCATCAGCGCCATCAATAGCAAGATCTAGAGCGGGAGTGGTGGAAAGGTCTCCAAGAACCAAGCCATGTTCAAGAATAAGCTGGCGAGCCTGGAACCCAGTAGGCACGCAAATGATGTCAAGCTTTTCCGCTTTCACCCTTTGGCCTGTTTGTTAACGGATAGTCAGCGTGAAGACTTTACAACTGCACAGGTGGCTCAACAATTATACCACCGTCTTTATGTTTCCAGGGTCTGTTACTTTTCCTTTAATCACTAAACTTGACCCACCCCCAATACACGCTCTCCTCCTTTCTTACATGTTCTAAACATTCTTCTTACTGCTATATTACTCATCAGCATTAAAAACCTATTTTGAAGCTACCAGGTCAATTCTTTGTTTATCAAGTCGGTTATTTCTTTTATATGATAATGCTACTCCCGGAAATCCTTTGAAAGTTTGACAAGGTGCCTGAGCTAAAGAAAAATAGAGGGTGGGTATCATACCCAGACGCTCCACTGCGTATACAATCGTAGAGCCGCTTCCAACGCCAAGTGTCTTAGTGCTAGGCTGTAAGAGGAATAGTTAGTTAGATGTAGGCGTCTCCCACCACTCCTATAGAAAAAAATACCCATAAAGACTCCACTTACAGTTACCCATTCGTCAACCGCGGCGTAGGCGGCAGCCTTCTTTGCAAGTTCAACTGTAGACATAATAATAGAACGCACACCCAGACTATATCTAGGCACAATGGACCTTAAGGTAAACGTTTTAAGGATATACCTTGACTAAAAAGGTATGAACGTGGCTCGCAGTATTTGTACGCCTTATATAAGCTTACAATTTTAACCAATTTAAACATCCTCACCAATTATAAATCTTATTCGAATGCATATCACTTAGTAGACCAATAGAAAAAGTGTTTACTGTCCTAATATGGACGTTGGCCTTATTTGAGCTACTCCAATCAAACATTGGCTCATTTAACTTGGTCCGGCTTGTCAAATATAGGTTGGCCCTGACCGTTATATTGGCGATTCGGGCCACAGGCTACAACATTTAAGGCCCTTCTTATTTTTGTCGTTGGGTTCCCAATTAAGAAATACATTTATTAGTGGTGTTGTGCATATAGATATATACCCAGTATCTTAGTGCACTATAAATTATTATCAATCCTGCGCCTCCATTTGGATTATTTAGTTTGTATTATCCTTTAGACGTCATACAGCCGAGGTTGGGCCACGCCGTTTATTTACCTTTTCCGTTAAATTTATCCAAACAGGTTCTTATATACCTACTTGCCCATACTGCTGTCGAAGCTCTGTTGGTTCTTTTCCTGCTACCTGCTTCACTATGTTTTCTATTCTCATCCTTTGGTTATCACAGTTTGTCTAAGCATACTTGAATAGACATGTTATTAGCTAGTTCTTAGTATGAACTTGAAAAACTAAACAGCAAGCAGCCTTTTGTACTTATGCAACACATATATACATGTTGCTTATGCTACTCCATCCCTTTTCGTTTTTCACCTAATTATTTTTGTTTTCTTGAAAGCCTTTATTACTATCTTTGTACTTATTATTTTATCATCCTGTTCTTGTTTGGACCTGCTCTCGTATTATCAGTTGTATACTTTCTTCTCTCCCTCTCTCCCTCTCTTTCCTTACTCCCCCATTTATATACTTTCAAGTATGTAATCACAGCTGGAACTCCTTCTGACCATTCCTTCCTGACCTAACTATCTATTATTATCTGTGTATTCTGGTTTACACCTGTCGTTTTCTCCTGTGGTCTCTTTCTTCTTTATCTTTCCTTCATCTATCCCCTTTGTGGGACCATTCTTGTAGTTCAGTTTTTTTTTTTTTTTTTTTTTTTTTTCTTTTTTTTTTTGTTGGTATGATACCTTCTTGTTCCCAGGTAATTAATATGCTTATTAATATGTATATCGTATATCCTTCTCTGCGGGTTAGTCCTTGTGATTTATATATAGACTCTATGTGCTGTCACTGTTACCATTGCTTATAGTCAACGGCTGGCAGTGATTGGATGGTCAGGTATGGTAAAGGGAAAAGCTTTAAACCAGTACTCACTTTGTAGTCTGCTGCAGGATGGCAAAGGACTACCTTGGTAAGGATCAGCGTCGGGTTAACACCGACGACAAAGAGGAGGAGGCCCCTGTCAAGGCCCTAGATGAGGGAGACATTGCCTTACTGAAGGCCTATGTGAGTATCCCACCTCGTGTATAGGGGGAGGGGCCTGATTAAGTGTTGGTCGGAGACAATACACCGTCATGGCTGAGACCGTGTATACGTGTGCCCTCTGAATGCTAATAACCTATCTACCTTGGTGTATGGTTGAACCTTTATTAGCAATATCACCTCTTCCTTCTATAGTCCCTTCCCACCTTCTGTCCTCTGTATTTTTCTTTCTTTCTTTTTATTCTTTTTTGTTTCTTATCTTTCCTAATCTCTATGTATAGTTAGTTTGTGTGTATATCAACTTGTGGCTACATACAGAGAAAAAGAGGGCTCTGAAGGGGTGGGGAAGTGTTATATTGCACCTATTGACAGATACGGAGGGATAGGGGCTAGGGCCGTACACCCAAGCTATTAAAACCGTGGAAGAGGATATCCAGCGTGACTTCAAACGAGTCAATGAACTCACAGGTGAATATAACCTGATGTTTTGCCTGTCACATCAGGTGTATGTATGTGGTAACTTATCACTCCCGATCACTTTATACCAATGACTAGGCGATCTGCCTGGAAGGGTTGCAGGCTGCAGGGGGCTAGCTATAAGCCTGTTAGGACCGTGTAGGGTAAACGGCAAGGCGTAGTGTATCTGGTTGTATTATTGGCTGTATTCGATTATTGTGTTTGGCATTGGCACTTTGACTCTATGTTTAGATGGAGAGAGCGCTATACTGACGAGGCTAGGGTCACAGGCATCAAGGAGTCTGATACTGGCCTAGCACACCCTGCCCTATGGGACCTTGCAGCCGATACCCAGATGATGAAGGAGGAGCAGCCCCTACAGGTTAGTAAGATGGGGCTGGCCTGAAAGAACCAGAACATCTATCTCCTTGCTAATTTAGTGTGAAGACCAGGTAGTGGCTACCAACCATAGTGACAGGGTAGGCGGGGTATAGGTGGCACGCTGCACCAAAATCATAAATTCGTCCAATGAGGACGAAGCCCAATACGTCATTAACGTCAAACAGATTGCAAAGTTTGTGGTGGGCCTAGGAGAGAGAGTGGCACCAACCGATATTGAAGAGGGCATGCGTGTGGGGTATGGAGATGTTCTCTACTATCTACTATGTTGTGCTGTATGTTGTATATGATATAGTATATACTCTGGTATATAGTTGTTATATCTAGGGTCGTTAAAGAGAGAGAACGAGATATGACGATTGGTGGATGAGGGCGGTTAAAATAGGGTAGTGGTTTCCTTTGTTAAAATATTTGCTGGTCTTCAGGTAGTGACAAGAGGTGGTATTGTGTAGAGTGTTATTATGTTTATAGAACATGCTTTAAAATAAGCTGTATGGCAACACATTTAGCATATTTTATAATGATTAGTATCTGTGGATCTAGTATTTTGTCGGTAATGTGTTGGTAGCAATGTGTTTATTTGTTTTACTGAATACAAGGGCATGGCGGTGTATGTACTAATATATCAATTATTTTTCTTTGATATATGCATATAAAGATATGTGGCTCGATAGGCTTTGGTACTTTATAATGATTATAGTTGGAAACATTTGTAGGTAGTATTATTTTGTTGGTTTATAGTTTATTGGTAGTAATGCATTGGCCCATCCATACGAGTGTATATGACGATCTCACTCTCTTGTATCCTGTACGTTTTCCTTTCATACTCTAACCAGTCTCTTTCTTTCCTTAGTGTGGACAGAACACAATATCAAATCCAGATTCCCTTGCCCCCAAAGATTGACCCAACTGTTACAATGATGCAGGTATGTAAGGCCCCAGTCTGTACTGCTATTATATAAATCCTCTTTTATGTCGCGAGTGTATGATAGAATGGATTCACTAGTTGTGTATTCGACATTTATATCTACAAGGAAGGGAAGATGAGATGAGGATGGCCTGTAGCCATGGTTACAGTTTTATGAGAATGAATATTAATGGTTGAAAAAAGAAGTATAGGTGTTAGTTACTAAAGGAAATGATAATAGGTAGAGGAGAAGCCAGATGTCACATACAACGAGGTGGGAGGCTGCAAGGAACAGATTGAGAAGCTAAGGGAAATTGTGGAACTACCTCTGTTACATGTAAGTAGGCACTATGCTTTGTGTGGTTATTTATGGCTGGCATGGGTTAAGGACTGAGAGTGTGTGTGGGTAGAATGCCTGTCGTTGTATTAACTGTAGTCTGATTCTATTGTCTATAATGTGAGGTATTTTATATGATATATCTGATGTGGATAAGAAGTAGGGTGCTGAACTTGCTGTTAATGTCATAAATGGATTTATGTACTAAACATTTCCTTCCTGGTGTGTGTCATAGAGATAAGACTTTGTGGTGGTGGAAACAAGCGTATGGCATAGTGTCAATAGTAAAGACTATTTATTATGTGAATTGAGTATGTTCTTATGTTTATTAAGATGTGTTGTTGCTCTTTAATTGTATGTGGATATGTGTCAATAAAACCGACTCAGACGATAATACCAGTGAGGTGTGTGTGACAATGATATGGTTCTATTCTTTGCACTGTGCCTTTCTGTGGGTGGAGAGGGTCTATCCAGACTAAGTATGCTATATGTCTGATCAAGATATATAGGGCTAGTGGGATAGATATGGTTCTAAGGTGCTATGTGAGACTGATGCGTGTCATGGGTGCAGCCAGAACGCTTTGTCCAGCTAGGCATTGAGCCCCCCAAAGGAGTACTTCTATACGGGCCCCCGGGGACAGGCAAGACCCTGAGTGCCAGGGCTGTAGCAAATAGAACCGATGCTTGCTTTATCCGTGTTATTGGCTCAGGTAGGCTTATTCTCTGATTAAGGGTGTGATAGGAATAGTAACATACATTCCCTATGAGTGTGTGAATATAGCTATATATTGGTCTTACCCTTTTCCTAGTGCTATGGAGTGGAGGTATACCGGTGTACTAAGAGAAGAAGGGCGGCCTTACAGAGCTGGTACAGAAGTATGTAGGAGAGGGTGCCAGGATGGTCCGAGAGCTATTTGAGATGGCCCGCACTAAGAAGGCCTGTGTTATCTTCTTCGATGAGATTGATGCTGTGGGAGGTAGGTGTCTGGGAACCACTCCCCTCTGCTCTCTACTCTCTTTGACATTGGTACATAGCTGCCCTGCATAAAAAGGATTTTCCTGTTGACCCGGATGTACTGCAACATAATTGGTCCAAGGCCCTGTAGAGGAATTTAAATGCTTTTAAACCATGTATACTATACTTGTAAATCTTTTCCTACAATCTCATAGATAAACAGTTGCAGTCTCCAATCATACCTTATATATGGATGTGTTAACTTAAAGCTTTTTACTTCAAGACTAGCTCTACAGTCGGTTGTGTGAATAAGTCTCTTTCCGATTGGTTGTATTATCTGTGGTACTCTATTCCAGATCACATGGCATCTCCTGGTGATAGAGGATATAGGATAGTGTATTATGTGTATATTATATGTACGTATTTAGCCAGAACGATGAGTCAAAGAGACCGCGCAAGACAGGAGGTAGTCCTTTCTTGTATAGCTAGCTGACAGTGCCTCTATCTACAGGTGCACGCTTTGATGACGGCGCGGGCGGCGACAATGAGGTTCAACGCACTATGTTGGAACTGATCAATCAATTGGATGGATTTGACCCCCGAGGCAATATTAAGGTGCTCATGGCCACAAATAGGTAGGGCCTACTGTGCTTGCTATGTCATTGTGGTATGTAGTAGTCCTGGTGGCAAGGAGCAACAACAGTTGTGGATTGAGTATCTATGCGCCACATAAGTTTTATAGGATCGTGCCTATTTCTTACTTTCCTCCATCGTTATGTCTGGATGTAGTACCTGTCATAGTCTCTAATAATGTGGAATGGTGTACCGGGTAGGCCTGATACACTAGACCCTGCCTTGTTGCGACCTGGTCGTTTGGACAGAAAGATTGAGTTTGGCCTTCCAGACCTGGAGGTATGATTTGTTACATAGTTGATAGGCGGGATATTACATAGTGGGACATTGTATAGTAGGATAGTATATGGTAAGATCCCCTTTACGAACTGGATGGATATGAAGGAGATAGTGTGTGCATATCCTTGGTTGGTCATGCATCCATTGGCAATGTCATCATTTATTTGCATAGAGGACATGATATGTAGGAAGTGTTCTGTGTTGACACCTTGACTAGCTAAGGAGATATGATAAAGATGGTACTTGTATTTAAAATGGTAATGAGTTAGATCATGGGTATATAGTTTAGGGCCGCCAATCTAATAAGGCGATTGCATAATCAAGATTGTACTGTTAGTTGACAATTGGGGAGGGCACAGGGACGTAGTCACATCTTCAAGATCCATGCCAAGTCCATGAGTGTTGACCGTAACATTCGTTATGAGCTCTTGTCACGTCTGTGCCCCAATGCTACAGGTGCTGAAGTTCGCAGTGTATGCACAGAGGCTGGCATGTTTGCTATTCGCGCCAGGAGAAAGGTATGTCATTCTGCTTGCTCTCAATATTTTAATGGTATTGATGGAAGAGTCATCATTTGGACGTATGTGTGAATTTCTGTGTGTAAAATACTATTTCACTGCACCCTGACTGCTTTTTGATTAAAGAAACCAGATAATGCGTGGCCTTTGGGTCTAGAGGGAAGACTAATAACCCCCATTTTAAAGGTTGCTACAGAAAAGGACTTCTTGGATGCTATTAATAAAGTCATCAAGGGCTACCAGAAGTTTAGTGCTACGCCCCGCTACATGGCCTACAACTAATAGTTCTACTTCGCTCCCCGCGGAGTTTACCAATAAACATAAAATACCTATAATAGCCTTAATGCATTCATCTTGAATTGGATGTTCTTTTCAATTGCATTGATGTGTTTGATGTGGCCCTATCCATTTAGATTTTGAAAAGGGATTAGGAAGGGTGTCTCCATATATAAGCGGACGATATGCAGCATATTTTAATAGCTGTATGTTCTGATATATAATCGAGCAGTACTGTTCATGAGGCTTGGTATGCCACCCCTTTTACGGATGATACATTATTAATCGTGTAAGATTCTTGAAGTATATTTTGGAAATAATTGTGATTTATAGAGGGATAAAACAATTATGATTTTCAGTCTGAGCAAACATTGTAAATTCTTTTTCAGATACTAAAAAAGTACTCAACTTTCCCAACATATTTCTATCATATTGATGCAATCAATTGATAATGACAGCAATAGTTAGTATCTTTAAAAATTCATCTGAAAGCTACTGTCTGGTATTAATAATCTAGTATATTGCGCTTTGCACAGCAACAATTTTAATGCAATTCTGCCCAGAAGCAGAATGAGATGTAAAAGCCGAATTCAGTTTCTTGCAAGAGTGCGTTAACTCTCGATTGATTAATTTGCTTTTAAGATCAGATCTACGATCATCATGGCGATATTAAGCAACCGTCATTTCCATTTAAGTCCTACATGTGGCTTATTAGACTGGATTTGCAAGAGCTCCTCCTTAGGCTGTAAATGACATTATGCACGTAAATTCCTATTCCAACTTGATAAGTATTCCATGCTGCTGGTTAAAAACTATGCTAATATATATACCATTAATTCAATTGATGTCTGATACTATTTCTGTTCCCTACTACTGTTACCAGAGACGTGTAACTTCCTCTCTAAGAATTAATCTTTCTTTATTGAGGCCTTAGCAATCCAATTTCTTAGAAACCAATTAATTGGTTAATTCTGTATAGGTGAAGGGTAGGCATGAATTTATTAATTCTACATGAAAAAAAAAAAAAACGCTTATTAAATTAACCAAGAAAACTTGCACTTATTGGAATCTGTAAATGATGTAAGTATTGGAATGTTTAGGTTTCAGGACCAACAAAGGATAACAAAATAGAAGAATGTAGGAATAAATCAGTGGTAGCCTGTGATTAATAGCCTCGAACTGCTGGGGTGTTATTGCTGAAGTGTATCAGCTGCCACAACTTCAGGGTAAGTATTTAGCAATAAACTCCATTGTCTTATATTATTACTTAATATTTCTCTTACATTCAACCTCTAAATGCTGTTTTACAACAAGATTTCACTTGATAGTTAAAAGCTGGACATTAATTAATGATAATTATATATTTCAAGAATGTTATTAATTGTATTTCACTAGAGACCAAATGTTTAGTATAGTCTAAAGTGAAAATTATTGTAGTTTTAAACAGTGATGGTCTTGGTAGTTTAACCCATAAACATGGGGGCTTATGGTACCTATGCTGTTATTTCTAAAGCAAGTTCCAAAATGATTCTTTGAATGGTCACTGAATGACTTACTTTGAGCATGTTCCAAAGTAATCTTTGTGAATGTACCCTGGGCAACATAACATGCGATTAAATATCTTCTAGAACAACGCTGTTGAGTTCCCGTTGAATAATATGATAAACTCGACTGATTAAGTGTGTGATCAGCTTGGCTTTGGCTCAGACCTAACAACTATACAACCGGCATACATAGACTTAGCGGATTCTGATTGTTAGTTATAATTGATAAGGATTACTCAAAGTTAAAATAAATCGTAGTATGACAGTGTATAGGATGGACTCTCCTTCTCAAAAGCTTGCTTCTAGTTATAAACTTAAATCAATTACTGCAACTAATATTAAGATAAGATCCATAGGACTTGGTTAATAGAAACTTAGAGTACAACTTGTGTATGACTTAAGTGACGACCATACCCAAATGTAGTTAGGAAAGGAATACCACTCCAGCAAAAAATTGGTTTTAATTGAAATAGAATCCAACGTTTACAACAAGGAGGAGGATCAATGAATGCCTATTCACCCTCATGAGGAGTCTACACAGCAAACCACAGATTGTAACAGGATTACTAAGGACCACTAAGCTACAACTGCTTTCACTAATAATTCTTATCAACATCCAGAAGACTCATTTGGCTTCCAGAGAACCTCATATTACAACTATCTTGGGGAGAAGGACAGTGGTGTATGTAGAGTCATGATTATACCCAGGAGCAGTAGAAATCATTTCCTGAAAGTTAGTTGATAATCACAGCTGAACTAATCCAACAACTACTTAAGCAGTTAGGAGGGACCAAAAATACAAAAAAAAATCCGATCACCAAAGAGGAAACTTTTTCTCAAAATCAGAATAGAATTGGTTATACCAAGTGGGCTGACTGCAACAAAGACAAATTGCCAATTTCTAAATGCCTAAAGGCAATTCAGGAGGAACCTACTCTACAGCAGCTACTGAACCCAACTAGAACGTTGCCAAAAAAAGCAACACCAAGGCAACACCTTTACATTTCCGTGTCTACCCAGAAATACTTGATAGCAGGATGGAAACAGAATTTGTTTGCCAACTACACATAGAGAGGCATGAAAA
Organism: Ichthyophonus hoferi; assembly: GCA_002751075.1. NCBI lineage: Eukaryota > Ichthyosporea > Ichthyophonida > Ichthyophonidae > Ichthyophonus > Ichthyophonus hoferi. Next base: position 221,852 of record NAOQ01000024.1, read on the forward strand.
ATTAGTTGGATGGCTAAGTTGATAAGAGAAGGATACAGCTCAGGAGATAATATGCATACTGGAATACCTGGAGATATTGCTAAGGTCAAATATAAATAGCAATAAATACATAGTTAGTTCAGAACCGCAAAGAAAAGACGGAAAGGGGCAGTTCTGGAGTGTTATGACCAAACCATCTTTGCCAAAATAAACTATGACCTACAGTCTACTAGACATGGAGATCGATTTAGGGTATTATGACAAGGCACAAATAGCTGCAAAATTTGAAGATATTTATTGAGGATAAGGCTACCTATGGCAAGTTAGAAATAAAGAAAAAGTTGGAACTTAGCAAAGTTCGAGGGAAAAACACCAACCCTAAACAATTATAGGCTTATACAGCAATGAACCATATATGCTGGTACTTGATTGGCCAATCAATTCCTTCTATAACATTTGGCACAGGAGGCATACTTTTGCTTTCCTCAGAATATTGGATCATCTATTTAATACTCTGGCTCATGCTCCCCCCATATGTTGTATCCTCTGAGGTTCCCCGTTCCAGTTCGGGCTTTTCAACCTTTTTTTTCCCTTTTAATGGTAAGTCATTATCTGATTATTGTTCCCAGAACATATAATGAATGCAAAGCAATTAATTTTTTCCTATATAACCTAGGTTATTATCATCTTTATCAGAAGCACACCCCTTCATTGATAAATCTTAAAGGACTTCCTCCATGTGTGACAGAAATTTACACATCATAGCAACTGGATCCTTAGAAAGTACAGAAATGGTAGTTAATGCAGAAGTTTCTCTGTTCTGACTATGTATCGTAGACCCCTCGCTGGTAATCTCCCAATTTCTTCTAGCTCTCAGCAATATCATTTTCTAGACAGCGAAGTTTGTTTCACACAATCGTACATCTTAAATTATATATTAAAAGCATTTTATTAGCAAGGATATTCAAAAGCTAATGTGATTTTTGGGTCATGTGCTACTGAATATAAGTTGAGTTTAATTTTTCTGTGATCTAGCTGATGCATTAAACAATTATTTTTTTTATCTATAAGGTAAAATTATCTGAAAGCATCTTAAAATGATTGCCTTAATCACTTCTACTATTCCACCCATTGTGTGAAAGGATTTTGATTGCTTTTCTAGAAAATTTAATTTGCTTTTTAAACACGGATTTTAATAGTTTCAATATATTGGAATTAGAAATATTATCTAGGATACTGAGTGGTATTTGGAATTAGCCTCTGGTAAGCTACAAGCTAAAGCTTTCAGTAATTCTTGTTCAAGCTCACGTTGTTAATCAAGAGATATAGTAGCCTTAAATATTTTACTAAATACTGTCTTATATATTTGATAATTAAAATCAATTTGTGATTGTGGATAAATGGCTACAATATTGTTAATATTAAAAGTGGCACCAGGCTTGACTAGTTGGCCTTCTAATAAAGTATCTGGATTATATACTTCAACCTCTTTAAAAACTATAGACATAATATGAATGCCAATACATACAAAGATACATTGAATTCCAACGTGTGACTTTTTTCTAATTAGTATTATTAATATTTTGGACATGTAAACAATGGTATATAACTCAACTATTCCAGTTCCTTTATTATTGCATCAAGTCTTATATTTATACTCATTTTGTGTTGAAGTATTTCAACCCCTACAAGTGTTGGGCTGAATACTTCGTAACGCCTCGCACAAAAATACTTACTGTTTATGTAGCATTGAATCTCTAGGTGTTCAGTAGCATTTAAAATAAGGTTTCAATAGATAATTGGGAGTTATATATTAATTACTGATAATTAATTAATTAAATGATGTCACTAATTATATTTAATTAGGACTAAATGTTTTGTACAGTCTACAACGTAAATTTACCATGGTTTTAAATAGTTTTGGACATTGGCATTTAATCATACATAGTAAATAATAATACATACGTGATACAGAGCATCAGAATGATTCCTTACATGATCATTGAACAATGTGTTACTGACAACATTTTAGATAACATTTAGGTTGAGTACCCATGGTCTTGTACCGTCAAATGGGACATACCAATCTTCAATTTGTGAGGCTAGCTGCGGCTGAGGCTATGATCCATCTTTCTGATAAGCCTGTGAAACGTGATTGTCTAGAATGTTCCAAAGCCAAAATGAAGAAGGCACCGTACCCTCATAGAACTGAGGGTGTGAATAAATCATTGGCCCGTGTAGAGTTGGATCTGATGAGACCTCTTCCTGAAAACAAATCCGGGAGAAGTTTCTATTAGATATTGTTAACAAGTTCTCCTGCTGGATCCAAGCATACCCGTTGATTCATAAGAACTAGGTACTTGTATCTTTTAAGCAATACCACCTAGAGGTAGAAGCGTGCTGAGCCTATAACTTTGTTAGCTAGGGTTTCTATACCTAGCTGTTTAGATAGTTCTATCACTATCAATAAATCTCTACTATCTGAGATTTGGTACCAACAAGCGAATTCAACCGTTTTCCTTTACCCCCCAGATCCTGACCAGTTAGATCTTTAAATACTTTATTAAAGGCACTGCGCTGAGTTAAAAAAGGACCAACTACTAGCAGTAATGAGCTTACTCATTATTGGTCCCTTTTTAAGTAATAATTGCCGAATGTCTAAAACAGGGATACCTAGTCAGCCCATAGGAAAACGACATGTGACATTATTAAACGTGTGAACAAGACTTGTCTTAGGTAAAATATGCTAACTGCACGGCACACCATGTCGACATGCTTCAGGGGCTTCAATTGAATATAAGTAATAGTCGTAATTGCCGGGTTAGCGGCAGTAATAACTAGTTGATTTGAATGGTCCTCAAAACTCAGTTTGATCTGAAATGGCCCATTATATTTGCGGGACCTCTGCCATTGACTGGTTCGATTTTGATAGAGCATCTTAGATTGCAATTTAACACCAATACATTGCACCAGCTATTTTTTCAGACTACATATGTAATAGTAATTACTAATAATATTATATGATTATAGTTTAATCAAGAAATGCATAAATTAATTAAATATTCTTGTTTTAACACACCCCCCTTTGAGTCGGCGGATAATTTCACCTACAACATAAAAAATACAAAAAAGAAAAGAAAAGAAACACAAAAAGAACCTTAACATGGTGACTGCTTAGCTCTAGGCTTGTGAGTTATTTCTATGAATCGATTGAATTATTGGCTTTTATAGAAGGCTCCAAACCATTACGAACGAACACAAATTATTAACAAAGACTCCCTATCAGTATTAACTATGAATGAACAACTTTACTTTTCTAGTAAAAAGAAAATATAATAAACGAAAGACTGAATCACAAAGCGCACTGAAGCCTTTGGTTCTAACACCCCCTTTTAGTCTGATAACAACAGGCTATGCTGTTATGACCACAAAAGAAGAAAATACTTATATGAAAACGAGCTTCAGCAAACTTTTGGCCACGTTGAAAGCTGGATTGGCCATGGCTTTTGCTAAAGAGTCTGCAGCTTGCAGTTGGGTCAGGACCTCTTTTTGCAATGACCTCCCTATTTTCCATGGCCTCCCTTACATACCAGTGTCTTACTTTAATATGTCTTATTTTTTTGGGCAAACAAGCCTTCTCACACAATTTCATAACACCTTGGTTGCCCCTATACATGTTGACTAGCTGGCAATTAATCCCTAAGCAATCCAACAATGATTTAATGTACAATATATGCTGGGTGTATGCAGTGAAGGAAATAAACCTTTTTTGATAGAGCTCTGTGTGCATATGCTCTGACTCTTGCTGAGTTAATCCATTAGGCCACTATATAATAATAAAAACTGCATATACCAATGTAATCTTTGCATTAGTCAGGTTGGAACTGAAATTCACATCATTGTAGGCTAGTAGTTCCAATAGCACATGCATGCACATGCTCCAATGATATATATTTGGCTGTGAATTGAATTTCTCTACAAAATTTACATTAAATTGAATGTTGGCTCACATAGATCTGATTGATAATGCACTGGTATGCTATGATGCCATATGGTTATTTCCCAATCAAACTGCCTGCTGATTTTACACGTTTGGAAAAGATGGAATTGTACATTAGCCTTCTCTTTCATGGCTATAAAAAATTACCAGCTCCTGGATGTATCTACATAGGGAAAGCTTGATACTGCCATCAGATCTTTGCTCAATTAAATAACCTAGGAAACTTGCTAGAAACCCACAGTTCTTGGTAGGGAACTTCTCAGCTGTGGCCTTGATCAAAGCATTCCTTTCTTTGGGATCTTTGGAAATCAGTAAGAAATTATCTGCATAAAGTCACGAGCATAGGAATTTTCTATTACCGTGGGTGATGTAGAAACATAGGTCTTTCTCTGCAGGATATATGTGGATGTGTTTTAAGAAATCATTCAAAGTTCTATTCCAGAGAAGTGAGCTCTCATGCAGGCCATATAGTTTGCACTTGAGGCAGCAACCGATATTGGAGTAATTGCTGTCCAGCATCATAGGTGGCTGGCTGCTTCATATACACGTGGGTTTCCAAATATGCATTAAGTCGAGCACTGGTAATATACAGCTGGAGGATGCCATAACTTCTTGCTGCTGAAATGCTTAGGAAAACTTGGATAGGGATAAAGGAAGCCACTGGGGAGCTGATGTCAAAAACAAAATCAATGTCTTTTTATTACATCAATCCCTGGGTTACTGGGTGGGCTTTTTGTTTGATCACTTATCCCTCATTATTGTATTTAGGGTGAAACACCCATAGACTGCATCATATGGTTTCCTCCTTGGGTTTAGGTGTTAGGTCTCAAGTATAAAATATATTGATGGTACACATCTTTGGTTTCATTACCCTGATCTACTCTTAACTGCTGTGCAATCATATTACATGTTTTATTCCCTTTAGATCATGTATCCCAGGTACTTAAGCATATTTCCCTAATGCTGTTACGTTACTTCACTAATGGAGATATGTTCACATGAATGAGAAGAACTGTGGGTAGCTAGTGAGGCATATTTTAATCATTGGTTTGTTGGAATCCTTCTTCTAGAGCATTCCCAAAGACTCTCCTTCTCTCAGGCCTAAAAGGATTATCTATAAATCCTAAGTTTCATTGGATGGGGGTTTGCAGGAAAGATTAAGTATTGTTGTGAATGTGATTGTTGTTGATGACATTGCCACTCCCTCTGAATTCAATTAATTTCTAATGATGCGGCTCATGAAACATATTAGTGATGTCATCAATGGCAAATGGATCCTGTAATTCTAAAAATATTCCTTCATTTTAGAAAAACTTTTTCATGGAAAATCACATTTCAGCAGACAGAAACTGCTCTTGTACCCCAGTCAAAGAACTGTTGAAGTATTTCCGCTTCTACGAGTGTCAGGCTGTATAATTCATTATGCCTTGCATGAATATACTTATTGTTCATCTTACGTTGCACCTCTAAATACTCAGTAACATGCAGAATGAGGTTTCAATTGGTAATTAAGAGCTAAACAATATTTAATGCTAGTTAATTAATTACATAAAGTCATTAATTATATTTAATTAGGACTAGATATTTAGTGCAGTCTAGCAAATAAATTTTACCATGGTTTTAAATGGTGTTGGTCATCTGTATTTTTAATCATTTTGAATGATTGATGACATGTGTGTGATACATAATATCATCCTTTACATAATTAATTGAATAAATATTGCTAACAACATGTCAGATAACAATTAGGTAGAGTACCTATTCAATAACATGTTTTGCTTAAAAGGCTTATCGCCTGGTCAACTGGTATTGGCCTGAACCAACAACTATATAACCGGAAATCGCAGAATTATCTGGACCCTAATTGTTATAAGTGCTGCATAATAAAGTAATGTACAGAAGACTTTATTTTCTGCCTTTCATTAGAAGTTATTATGACAGTACATAAGAGTGATGTATCTACATCTACTGTACCCAGAGATAAATATAAGTCAGCCACTCCTTTAGCAACCAAGTTAGAATCTGCAGGTAAAAAGAAATTAAGGGTTCAAATCTCTTCAGGCAGCAGTGAAGAGGAAGCATCAAGGGATCTTTTAGAAGACCTTGACTCCAACACAAGTGAATCATAAAACAGACATCCTATATTCATAGTTAGTGAGGCTGAATTTTGTAATACCAGCTTAGATTTTAACAAAATTATCCAACTATGCCGATCATCAGTAAAGCTAAGCATGGACTCTAGGTGTCCCTGATGTGAGAGGTTTTTATTGTTCTCAATGTCATCTAGGTGGTAAGTGACTTTGCAACCAAAAACACGAGGACATTCTACCGGTGGCCTGCTTCTAATCCAAAGATTATAATGAACCACACTACTTGGGATTGCTTTTTATTACAAGATCACTAACCACAGATGAGTAAGAAGGTTCAGTCAAAGCCCTAATAATAAGTATATCAATGATTATGGCCCAATATTATTTAGTTGCATAATGATTTAGTTGCATAATGATTTAATTGCATAATATTTTTTAACCTGATAGTTTGATTTGTCAACACGTGATATATGAGCAGTTACACCAATGAGGTATCTAGCTACAGAGACATTCTATAAAGGAGACAAGTGTAAATTTAAATTGCACTAATTAATAAAGGCCTGGTCGACCAGCCCCCAAATACACAAATGTGAGCGTACACAAAATTCTAATAAATTTGGTATTCCCTCTCCCTTTTAAAAAATATAAGTTACAAGAAAGCTCCTGTCTCTACTTATTATTTTGAATGCTTTTATTGGAGACAGGTTGTGGGTGAAAGTGACTGCTGTTACTATAAGATCCCAAAAAATAGTGCGAGATCTTTACATAATTTATTCAGATGCAGCACATGGCTATAGGTTGGTGGCTCATGCACTCAGACATACTGTTGCTCTGTAGTGTATAAGGTAAGGCAATACAATGGGAAATACCACTTTCTTGAGGAAGATGGTGTATGTGAAAGAGAGATATTCATGCCCCTGGTCAATAAATGGAATAGTGACCTTGAATGAGACATGCTTTGTCCCTGCAGTGATGACAAGCTGCCTGAAGTTGGGGAGGATGGTCCCCTTCATTTTAATTTTCATTAATAAAACTGATATGTAGTGAGTGTAATTATCAATAAACGTGATGAACCACTTGAAGCTGGATTGGAAGAGGTATAGGGGATTAAAAACATTATTGTAAATGCACTCCAGTGCCTGGCTAGACCATATCTTCTAGGAAGGGAACTTGGCCTTGAGAATCTTGTTGATGTTGCAAGTGTCACATGGTTGACCTTGCTATGGGGAATATAGCGACTGATTCAGTGTATGCAGTAGTAGTTGTAAATGGCAATAGGAACAATGCATCAATCTGCCATTTTACATGTTGTAACTAACAATAGCCGTTGTATGGGACTCTCTTTTGGGTGATTTTACATTGAATGTGGTATATAATTTTACAAATTTGGCATTGTTGTAGGCTGGTTGAGGTTATATCATTATTAACACAGTGAACCTTTCAGGTATGATAATGTGTTCAATCAACAAGTAGATATCCACACGGAACAGTTTGCAAATGATGAAAAGAACGCCATTGACTGCAGTCATGACTAGGTTATCATAGAAAACGGTTATGACTTTTCGCCACAAAAAGAGAGTATAGAGAACAAACTGAACATAACTGCACTGGTTCACAAAGAGTTTCTAATCACCACTTCATGTATAATGTTCCCAATCATAGTTTTAAGAGCGATGGTTCCTTATAAGCTAGCAGTGGTATTTTCTTCCATTCATATTATGATGTCAACATGAGTAGGGGTGAGGTCCTGGAAAACACAACAGTTGCTGCAAATATGTTGGCTGTTACCACTTTCAATGGTAAAGGCAATGACAGATATGACATGATACCCTAGGGAGAGGTAATGTAGCAACCCAGAGAAGTTGTTGACAATCTCGTTGTGTTGGTTGATGTTGTATAATTTACATGGCTCCTGGGCTACATGGGTAATGCTCATTAAGGTTGTTTTTTCACACTTGAATTAATGTTTTCCCTAAGTTCGGTCTTTCAGGATTCTTGGAGATTCATGTGTTGAGTGACCAATATCTGTATGGCTAGGGTGGAATGTGCATGAGGAAGCAGGAAGTGATGCTCTGGTTTTCTTCCTGTTTCAGATCAGGCACCCTTCTGTTAATTATTTATTTTAGGCATCCTTATTTGTAGGTTGTGATGTTGTTGCTTGAGCATTATTGACGGAATGTCTTATTTTTGTCTGCAACAATTTGGATATACAAGAAGGATATTGTGGAAAAAAGATTCTCCTGGGTCAATCTTTATCTTAGTGTGGCCTGGAAGTTGTCTAGGCAGAGTTTGTATTATGGGCATTGATGGAGAACATTGATGGCTAATGTAATGATGCACTTCTCTGACTGCTGATAATAAGCGTTAATCAAGCATAGTGCAAGGGTTCTGAAATCCAGTAGAACAGGGTTCCTGTTTCCACAGGGTAAATTTTGGCCTTGATGAAATCTTCATAGTTTTGAGTGAAGAAAGCGTCTGAAAAAGTTCCAAAAGTCATCTTTAGTTTTAGAAATCTGTTGAAGGCCCATTCATTAATGTTGGTGTCATCAAAACCCACTACAACCTTTTTATGATTACCCACCAAACATGTGAGGTAGTGTCTAGTGGGTTGTTCTGAATTAGGGGGAATGCAACTATTGTAGACTTGATGATAAACACCAAAAGTAGGCTCAGTGTCAAAACAAAACTAGCATCCTTGTGCAGTGCACCGTAGAATGCACAAAGATCTCAACCCACTGCAGGAAGGAGTAGGTCTCTGATTTGTGTGCATAGTATACCTTTCTAGGATTATAAAAATAATTGAAAAGGTCAGTTCTTCAGGGAAAGATTCCAAACCATTTCAACCACAATCTCTTTAGTGTTCTCGTAGTTATGTGGTTTACCAAATAAGAGATGGTCCCCCAGGTTGCTTTACTTGTTGGTGGTGTCACCCCTGCTGTTGCTAAGGATGTGCTAATTATTAATAATTAATGAACACAGGCCCTGGTAGTGCCTGAACTTATTGTCACCTCTACTGCCACTAGAGGCATGTGAGTTATCTTTTATTGACGAGTGTAAGTCCTGGTAATGCATGTGTAATGAATTGGGGAAGGATTTAAATTGTTGTCTAGAATGATGAAAACCTCCCCCAGCAAAGTAGTGACCAATGGTAAAGATTGTGCTCAACTAAATTCGGTAATAGGAAAAGTAGAGGTGTGACTTAGACTCTTAGTATGATCAGGAGGCCCATAACCCTATCAAAAATCGAAATAGTATCAAACAATATCTGGGATACTGAGTTCAATTTGGAGATTGTCATCTGGTAATCTACAAGCCAAAGCTTTCTATAATTCCTATTCAAATTCACGTTGTTGGCCAAGAAATATAGGAGCCTTTAATTTTTTATTAGGTGATGTGTCATAAATTTAATAACGTGAATAAACAGTCACAGTATTGTTAATATTGAAAATAAAACCAGGTTTGACTAGTTACCCTTCTAGTAAAGTATCTAGATTGTAAACTTTGACCTCTTTAGAAACTAGAGACACCATATGAATATATATATATAAAGACACATTGAATTCCAAAATATGACTTTTGTATAATTAGTGTTAATAATAATCTTTTTTCGGCAACTGACCATTGGTATATGATTCAACTAGTCCAATTCTTACATTATCGTATAAAGCCTTCTATTTATACCCCTTTCACTCAAACAAGTTCTGCAAAATTTCTTTGAAATTAAAAAAATCATCAATTATCAATTGGTCGATACCTATATAATATCTGATTGGTTTTGTGTTTTTGACGTAGGATTATTTCTATGAATCAATTGAAATTATTGATAATAAGAATGCTAAATCGTGTATTGAATTGCACAAACATCTGGCGAATTTCAATCAAAATGAAATTCGTTCTTCTTTGATGAGTATCCCGTATTTCACCTCTGAAGTGTGCTATGTGGATGCTGTTAATCATTTAAGAAATATATATATATATATATATGAGAAGGCCTTGCTTTACAATGGCTGAAATGTCATTAACCTGTGTTTATTATTAGTTGTGTTCGTTCCTTTTATCCTTTCCGCAGCATGCCTTTCCTTTGTCGGGGGTGTTAATTATAGTTCGGTTCATCTACCGAAAGCGATCGTAAAAATACCGTTCACAGAAGACCACTGAGGGTCACTAGATTTATCTGATCTTATCTAAATGATCCATCGTTATTGTATCCTAAGCTAATTGGCTCTATAGCTAATTATCTCATTTAATTCTAATGCTCACATTCTGTGTATTGACTAATAAATTTACCTGATTGTGATATCAACTAATAATGTCAATCATTTTATGATACACTTATTACCAGAACTTAGGCCGATATGCATGTTCATCTGGAGTTGAACAATTTTGCAACAAAGTGTTATTTAACTCTTCCTGAATCTCATACTTTTGGTTGAGTGATAGAGAGGCCTTTAATTTTTTACCAAGCGATTTTTTATTGGAAATAAAATAACTATGATCTAAGTATATATGGTAATTCTATCTTCAATGGAGGTATTATTGACATTATTGCCTCTCTAGGTATGCTTTACATAACATATATTAGATTTTCCTAAAAAAAAAAAAAAACAAGACAATATTGCTTGACTGACTGGACAGTAGTCATTTATTATGCTTTTCAGCATTACATATATACTTCTTGGTGTTTCAAGACTATTTTGATGCTATAGAACAAAATATACTCAACTCCTTATTTGGAAGTCTAATTGGTATTATTAAACACATCTACATAATTCTTAAGTTATTAACCAGTAAAAATATGGATCAGTTCAGTTCACAGGAATGTCACGCCAAGCTTTAATTATGTGATATTGTAACGTTTTTCCTATGTGGCACAAAAAATGAGCGTCAAGAAATTATAGGAAAAAAGTGCAGTACAAACTTTGGTTCTAACGCCTACTAATAAAGATATTTATTAGTATATCAGAACACTATCTATCATGAGAGAAGAAATAGTGAAATAAAAATTAACCCAGTAGCTCACTGCTCCTATAAACCTATTGTGTATACAGATATTTGTAAGTGTAAAATCGTGTGCTATGCTATAGTCATTCGCGAATCAGTTATATTATTCTGAGCTGGTTCAAATTGGAGCCAGATTCATTGATCTGTATATATATTCAATTTATATTGTAACCAATTAGCTATAACCATTAGAATATGCGGGGAATAATTGCATTTAGTATGTAGAGTAAATCTCATCTTATTAGCTAATTATTACACATATAATATGAAACATTGTAATTATAAGCTAGGACTAGCCAGAATAGGACTTATTGTGATTTATTCTTAGAAATCACTATTTTCATATCCATATTAAAAAGTCACACCAGGTATGGATAACACTCGATGATTAGCCACGGGATCAAAGTCTTTAATCTTATTATTGGTTTAAGCAAAAATCTGTAATTTTTGTAAAATAGTTCAAATTCCAATGGGAATATTTTTGAATACATTATAACCAATCAAAGCATTCTTTACTATTAGTTTGATTACACTATATGGTCGATTACAGGAAGGGTAATGACAATTATTAGTCTATGCGGTGTCTTCTAAATGATCTACAGAGGCAATGTGTTATTGAAATATTGCCAATGCACTGGTTGTTGTTATTGGAGACTGAGCTGTCTAGGATGTTACCAATGGAGGGGTGATTATTTTTCTTTTCCATTTTTAGGTAGGATCCCAAATGCCCAGTCTCAATCTAGAATAAGAAATATGGGTGATTCACCAAACCCTCCTCAATCCAATACTTTGTATTCTTCATTTTCATCAAGCTCCTGCTTTTATATTGTTCATAGCCCTAGTATATTATCTTCATATTTAAAATTAAACAATGCACACAAGCATTTTACTGATAACTATATTCTTACAAATCAATAAAAAACCCCAGAAAAAAGACTCGAACTTTAGATTTCTCAGCTATATATATAGCTTATCTTGCCATGTCTCATTAGGTAAGCCAATTGATACCTTTCAGTCAAGTTTCTTGTTAATTTTACATACCAAATACTTAAAATAATGGAATTTAATTGGTTGTCTAAGTACCGTGCCTTCCATCAATTTAAACGTTGTCCGTTATTGTTAAGTATCCAATAGAATGCATTGCTTACTACCTATGTTGACTTAAGAATAAGCCAATGGAAATTAGCAATAATATCTTATAAAATTACAAGTGTTAGCATTAAAATACAACGAATAATAAGTTAAACGTAATACTGGATTGATAAGATAGTTTGCTCGGATGACGACAAAAAACAGTAATCAAATTTAATATCAAGCACAAACAAAACACTTGTACATTTCCTATTTCAAGGGCCAATGTTAATAGTAATAAGACAGAATCTGACTTTGAACATATAGGTTAATAAGTTTTGTAAGGTTTTCATGCGGTAATTAATAATCTGAGGATTAAGATTTAGAGGAAATAGTAAAAGCCATAGAGCCTAGTAACTCAATAGCTTCTTTGACTATAAGGATTTTTTCTTTTATATTGAGGAAAACGGTAGCTTACAAGTAGTGATTACTCAAGAAACCAATTTGTTTAGTGTGGCTCTGTTGATGAAATACTGTTGGTTTCTCTGTTTTGATATAATGATGGTTTTCAAGTGGTCACTGTTGCTATTTATAACAATATACTTAATTGAATTATAGATAGTAATATTGGCCTTGTGATATAACTATTGCCTATTCTTTTACGAGGAAAACATCCCATTGTTGTGTAAGCTTAAAGTGTATTATCTATACTGAAGAAGTACTCATAGCTTGACAACCATATGCGGGTGCATTCTAACCATGTTATCCAGTGGGAAACATTAATGCAAGTTGTGAGTAGGGTGTTACGTAATGTCAAATAATATGTACGATAATAGCAGCAGGTAAACATCTGGGTAAAACAAGATAAAAATCAGGAAGAGATTGAACCAATTTATTGAGCGACAATTATGCTTGTAAACTATCGTCTACTAATTAATTTTGTAAATGCCAACGTGTACTCAATAATGAAAATTAGAAGTAGGTAATATACCAATAACTCTACGTGAAACTATAGTTGAACATTGCAGGTTTTTTTGCAAGATATAAAGCATGAATCCTAACAATCTGCACTTAACTCGTTATCTTAGCAATTTAATTAATTCATAACTTCATACCTAGTGGAAGCCAATAGTCCAAGCGATCGGTGACTACACAATGACTGGTTACTCAAGAAAGCATAATTCCCACCAATTAAAAATTATGTGAAGCATAACGGAACCTAATTAGGGCGTATGTTGGTTAGAATCAACATGCGGTTAGATCTATTTATAGCCTGTGAGCCGATCGCTTGCCACCCTTGCATTTTTGTGCAATGTCATCGCTTAACTTACCATGGTGGATGGTAGGTAGGCTACCTGCCTGTTGCCTTGCGGGCTCATTAATACATACAATACCTATGTGGTGTTGAAACTAAGTTTTTTTTAAAAAAAAATAATTTTGCAGATCGCTATTATTAATTTATTATTTATGGGCTTATATCACAGTATGCCGTCATTGTAGTCTTTCCATTATTCTTTATATAGAAGTACATATACTTTAAACAACCTACAAATACAATAAGCAACCTACAAGGTCCTTTTAAGAGCCTTTTAAGATCCGTTTAATGCCCTAAAACTCTATCACATGGTAAGTATTACAAACATTTCAAAGATAACCAGCTTAATCTAGAAGTATCCGAAGCCCGTATAAATAACTTTTTTTATGACGCACACCCCCCCAAGTTACATATTTTTTGAGACAATGAGTCCTGGTAGCTCAAGCAAAACAGGTAGCTCACAATTTACTTACCTACTTCTGTTAGTTTACATGCTTTATGGTTAAAGCTTTCATGATTATTTTTGGTGACTAAGAATCTGCAGATATGCTAAGAGGTTTGGTTTATTTCCATCAAAAGCACCAGTCTGATCTCTGAGTGACACAGCCATCTAATATAGATCTCCCACTTTATCCGTTCGATATTGAGTTTTACGCAAGTACTCACTTGCATTACTAATTCTCCCTTCAATATTCAAGTTTTTTTGGCACTTGAAGGAATTGTAATATAAAAGCCTACAAGAAAAAAGACAGAGATCGCTGACTATCAAGTTATCCCCAGACGTATCATAAATTGAATTAAAACATTAAAACATGGAGTTGGAGGCTAAGCACATTTACCCTGGGATGAATTCCTACATGGTCTGTGGTACCAGATTTGACATTCCTGACCGCTATGAGTTGATAAAGCCCATAGGTCAGGGTGCGTATGGAGTGGTCTGGTAAGTGGCTTGCCCTAGCCGCCGAGTTGTCTTATCCTGACTGCACCTTCTTCTCCATCACTTACATGCATATACACAGCGAAATATGCATATACGCGGATACATACATATAAATATAAATATACACGTACATATTTTTTTTTGATGCAGTGTTGCTTTAGTATAACACTCGAATTACCCTAGGAACAATATATTTGGCTCTAAACACGCTGAAGTAAGATCATCTGTGCATTAACTTATTTCTTTCCGACCTAGTGCTGCTCTGGATAAGAATAAAAATCGTAAGGTGGCCATTAAGAAAATATGCAAAGCCTTTGACTGTCTCACAGACGCCATTCGCACCCTGCGTGAGATCAAGTTGTTGAGACACTTTCGAAATGAAAATGTGAGTTGCTATTAGACTAAAGAGTTGTATTGTGTGACTATTTCATTGTTAGTATAACGATATTATTATTATATATGTAGTTAATGTAGTTATGTGTGACCCTGCTCCTGGGGTGATATGGATACATATGATTGTTCTTTGAAAGAAACAGAGAGTGGACTGTTAGTTTAGATAAAGTAAACAAAGGACACAGAATTACCTTGCTTGATTTGATGATATGGCCATACCCGTGTGTAGCAGTGCCAATATGATGTTTCTGTAGACTATGACAGGAAGGTGCATGTTGTTACCTTTGGGCCCCGGATGTAGATTAGAGGGGCTATGAATAGTGAAGCTGATACATCATCGTATAAGGGTGACGAAAGAAAATAAATTCTTTTGCATAGGCAAAGGCGGGGGGAGTCAGTCTGCTAACAGATAATGGGATCACAGGTTATTAGCATTGAGGACATGTTTAAGCCTCAAAGCTATGAAACATTTGAGGATGTGTATCCACCTGAGTCATTGCTGTGTGTGTATTTGTGTATTAGTGATGTGGACTGTGAGTGATATTGGTATGTCGAAAGGGTTGTGAAAGGTAGTAGGTTGAACTAGATGAGGGTATGACAGATGGGTTGCATTGCATGTGGAGAATATTGGCCTTAACATCTTTTATAGATATGTCGTCAACGAGCTGATGGACACAGACATGCATCAGATCATCTCCTCGCCCCAGGAACTTTCTGATGATCACTGCCAATACTTTATGTGAGTTGTGAGTTAGTGGGTCTTTTAAAAAGGGCCTAGCGCGAGGTTCTCTGACACCTCTAGATAATACTTTGTTTGGCCTATCGGGGACCAGCACACTTATATACCCACATGTTTGCGTACACACCTGTTCCCGTAAACTACTGACATAACGATATGCACACCAAGAGATAGAAACTGGTTATAGTGGTAGAATAGCCCACCTACTCACAAACCAATGTTTATGTTCATTTAACCTAATACACGTGTATGATCAGAAACATATGCCTCCATTTAATTTAAATTGATACCGACCAATAGCGCAGCATTACCTTTTGGTCCCTGGTGTACAGATGCGTATAGTTTGTTCTCTCGGCTAGGTTTAAATGTCACATGTCTTATGATTACCAGATATGTGCAAACTAAATTAGACAGGATGGATGTTGGAGGTGTGGGGAGGGGGTCCCCGAAGGTGTATTGGCATACATTACTATGGAATTATCTCTGATCAAGGGGTGACCCTGCAGCTACCAACTACTACGAGGACTCAAGTACATTCATAGTGGCCAGGTCCTACACAGAGATCTTAAGCCAAGTAACCTACTGTTGAATGGTAACTGCGATCTCAAGGTAACCAGGTTGATCTCTCTATTTCCATGTTTTGTATGAGATAGCGTAGCGTACTTGTGAGAATGTGTTTTTGGTAACTTGCAAACCTCTCTCTGTTTTACCCTTTTTCTTTTTCTTTTTTCCATTTATCTTTGACTTTTTTTAATATTTTTTTTATAGATTTTTTCTGCCCATTTTCTCTCTTATTAATGTATATCATTTGTTTTTCCATCTCTGCTTTTTTTGACCTCCCTCTTTCAATATATGTGCGCATGGTTTTTTATTTTGCAAGTCAATCTTAAGATATCCACACGTACAGGTGAGATGATTGAGAGATATATTGGATGATATTGGTAAGAAATGGTGTGACTGGGTCTATGGCTCGTCGACTTGTTCTTTGCTATCATTATCACTGGGTGCATGTCTTGTAGGCCATCTGCTCTAGCCTACTGACTATCTAAATCCTGTATTATAGATTTGCGATCTAGGCCTGGCCCGTGTCATTGATGCAGCCTGTGGCCATGAAGCCTTCATGACTCAATATGTGGCCACGCGATGGTATCGAGCCCCCGAGATTATGCTCTCCTGGAGAGAATACACACAAGCTAGTATCTATCATGTAGTTGGTGTATGCTGGGTGGGAAAGGGGAAGAGATCAGGAGAGAGGAGATAGGCGGGAAGGGTGGCCGGATAACGAAGTGTTTAAGATAGATGATGTAAAGTAACAGAGATGTGCCGGGCTGGGTTTAGTCGGAGTGGCATTATAAATCGAATGTTGGCGTAATTGTCTGCCCCGGATGTAGAGATTGTGCTAAATACATTCCAGAATATAGATATTTGTTTCTTTGAACGCCCCTCTAATCAGAGTAAAGCAATGGGATGAATGGACGAAGGTTATGGCAGGGTGGTCATAAGACGGGTGTGTTTGGAGAATAATGAGGCACCTTTGCTATTATGGCTTGGTATACACGTATATTGTGATATATAATCCTTAACAGATCCCTAGTCGATGTCTGGGCGGCTGGCTGTATCTTTGGGGAGCTACTCCTTCGCAAACCCCTCTTTCCAGGTCGCGACTGTATCCTTAACCCATCCTAAACAGTATAAGATAGATTGTTGCATTGAATGTATAATCGGGAAAATAGCTGGGCTGCCTGTTGTATATTGATGAATATTATTGCTCCCTCCAGCATACATGCGTATTTTAGTCAGTTTGAAGTATTGCATTTAACATCCGTTACTATAGTGTTTACACCCCTTGCTCAGCATATATACATTTCCCTGGCTATCAACTTATTCCTTACTAACATATGTTACCATAGCCATCTGTTCACACTCACATGCATACCATCATCTCTCTACTTGTCTTGAAGGATGGAGTGTTCTAGTAGTTATATTTGTATTTGGACACGTACGGCATTATGAGCCCATGTTTAATATGCTTTCTCCATATATGATTTATTTGTTTTTTTAATATACGTGCTTACAAAGGAACAGTCTCTTGTATATATAGCACAGTCACCACCAATGTGGATACTCCTTGACTGCTCTTAGATATTCACCAGATCCAACTTATTACCGAAACACTGGGCACCCCAAGCATGGAGGATATTGCAGGCATTCAGAGTGACAAGGTAAGCCCTTATTGTTGTATCGCTCACAGGCACCATTCAGCATGTTTACTGTTCAACAGATAAATAGGTTTAAGGATAAATTCACCTGCAGTTTATTGAATCATTTTACTTATAATGCATTTTCTTATTGGATCTAGAGCAAATTATCTTCATTTTAGTTGAGTATGGTTCTCATGGGCACTATGGACTAGGTTGTATTATATGATATGCCTATATATCAGTGAATGTCCAGTAAGTGGATTTTATTAGAAAGTGGTAATTGCAAATAGAAGGTCTGTGTTTATAGTTAGTATGTAATTAAGGTTTGTATGTCTTGATATGCTTTACTCAAAGTTTTTAGATGAATGTGTATCATTTGATTGGGTGTTGCTACTAGGTGATTTAGGACAGGCAATACTCTGTATGGCTGTTCTTTGGAGGTTTTTTGTGATTCCTGATTGGTTATAAGAGCAATCCTGATGTGGGTGTGTGGCAGGCACGAAGATATTTGATGTCATTGCCTGTTAAGAAGGCGGTAGACTTCAACCAACATTTTGGCAAGTTCTTCAACCCCAGTGGTAAGTAACCTCATACCAAGAGGGCCCATCTCGCCTCTGTAAACGACTGCATGTTGTAACTTTTGGTTTTTTTAAAAGTAATTGTTTTAATCATATATATTTTTTTTCACACATTTCTTTGTTTTATTTTTCTATTCTACATTAATAATGAGGTATTCCGTATATTTTCCTATGGCTGCTAACCTCAATTTCTACCTGTAGCCATTGATCTACTTAAACAAATGCTGGCCTTCGATCCTGACAAACGCATTACCTGTGAACAGGCTCTGGCTCACCCATACTTTGAATCCCTGCATGACCCCAGTGATGAGGTAGGCATGTAGGCCTCTCTATTCTATATCCTATATAACCCCACCATCACATATATGGCATCCTATGCCTGGGTTGTATTGCACTCCCACTATATGTCTACCAACCACGAAGCTGCCTATCTACAAAAACATCAAGTAGGTTGAAAATCGGGTTTGCCTTGTGGCAAGTGGCTGGGTGTTTGCCTTGTGTGACAACCAGTATCATCTTTTTAATACTTACTAACAGATTTTACACCTAAACCTTGTTTCTTCTATACTAACAACATTTTGGATCAGCCAAGATCCTCTTCATTACGATATTTGTCCAATATATGAATTGTGATTTTTATTGTACTTCTCCATCCGACTGTTCTTGTCTGCCAATTATCTATTACCAAGCCTGATCAGTACTCCATCACAGCCTACATGTTCCAAACCTTTTGACTTTGAATGGGAAAAGGAGCCTCTTACCAAGGAGCTAGTGAAATGTTTGTACATATATCTCCTCTTTTCCTTAAAATATACCGTAAACAAGATTTCCTCGTGTTCCATTTGTTATTTATATTTCTATTGTTGATGTTTATTTCCTCTTTCTGCACATTCTTTGTTATCATATGTCATTTGGTTAATTATTATGACCAAAATTTCTCTTTTATTGGTTGGAGAGAGCTAACTATCACATGACTTATGCAGGTCTTGTGTTTAAGGAAATTACTCTAGTTCACCCCGAACTGTTCTATGAGATTGACAATCCATTGGCCAATGCCAACCACCCTGACCATGCCACCATCCGAGCTGCCTATCAACAAAGCAGTCTAACCACTGATATGGAGAATATGGATCTATTCGCCCAGCCCATGGATGAAAGCACCATGAATGTCCCTGCTTCCCCAGCATCTATTACCCAACCTCTCAATGGGTTTTCGCCACAAGTCAACTTCAACAATAGTCAGACTAGTACCTTGACACACGCACAAGCTTACCCCCAGATGCAACAGACCAGTTTTATGTCCCAGCAACTTAATTTACCAGCCAACTCAATGCAGGTGGGCCCTGTACTATCATGTCGGAAATTGGTGCTGCATCTTGGAACATTCAACCATTTTGTTGGGTTTAAATGGATATTTCATAATGATATGGTCATGGCCTGGCCTCTTAATTGGGGATAGAGTATAAGCATGCACAGATAGATTGGTGTAAACTGCTTATGTTTCTACTTGGTGGGCTGGGTGAAGATTTCATTGTGAGTTCCTTAGAGCCACTAATGGGTATAACTTTGCATAATATCTGAATACGTCTAGCAAACGGTGTACCCGCGAAATGACTGTTGTAACTCATTTGTGGTATGAAGGAAAGTTAAGATAATGAAAATGCGTTTTATTTGTAAATAATGTATGTTTATTTTGTTTGCTTGTTTGGGATGTTAATATCTTTGTCATTGCTCATTGCTCAGTAGCACTATATATATATTGCTTGAAATATAAATGATAACTCCAAGACAATATACCTCTTAATTTCATTATACAAGGTCATAGATATATGCAATGTTAAAGAATTCCCATGTAGAACTGACTGATTTTCTTCCGCACTCTTAATAACTTCAACTCATTAGCAAAATGGAACGGCACATCAACAACAGGCTCAGCAGCAGCAACAACAACAGCAACAATCACAGAGTCTATCAACCTCCCTGGGTAATACAGGCTTGTACAATAATCAGGACCTGGGCCTGCTCGGTAATGCAACCATGCGGAATGATATTAACAATGTAAGTATTGGAAGCAACATAAATGCCCAACAGATGGTCAATGCACTCTCCAACCCTCTTAATATGCCCAATCAATCCCTGCAAATGGGATATGGCTCTGGTGAAAATCCCTTCACCCAGGCCGAATTAATGGAACTAGAGCTATTCCTGCAACAACAAAATATGGCTCGTTAGGCCCCATATGTAGATATTGCTTCACTGGCCGGAGGGACCCCACTAGACTCACCCATTAGGTGCGGATGCAGGTAGATAATATACACTCAAAAACAATATTTAAGTAGTTAACGTACTATTAGGCCAAGTTCCAGCTGCTGCATCAGTAGTATCGATGGGCAGGTTATCACAGCAATCTTGACAATAGGAATCCCCGGCCATTTTTTTAATCTGTTGGTCCAGTCTATATAGATGTGTTTGATTTTAACTTCCCCACCAAAACCCGAGCTACGGGACTAGAGGCTGGGATAGAAGCAAGACACAGTTTGGTAAACACGGATCTATACTACAGGTTGCTTTAGACATCTCGTATGATCACATGTAAATCCTAATAAACCGAATGTTATAACTATGCCAATATTTCCATAACTCGATCAACCCAATTTCAGGGTAATACTACCCAACTGTTTTTCTGATGGATATTACACGTTGTGTACCAAGTTATTCAAATGAATTATTATGAGAAGCCAAGTCTTGGTTTCACAGACTAGTAGTAGTAGAAGTAGAGGTTTATGATCTCAGGGGCAGGCATGAGACTTTCATGGGGAGAGAACGAATTTGGATGGAGTTAAACGTGCATGAAATCTAGTGTTTTGTCTACAAGATCTTGCCCAACGACCTAGTTAGTTGTAAATTCCAGTATTTGAACAATTGGAGAGGTTTTGGACTGAACTATTGTGTTAGACAGTATTTAATAGTCACAGACAGAAAAAGAATGCAAGCAGTGTATTGATAAACCATATTTTTTTTTCTAAGTTTAAAAGCATATGATATGAATAACTGGAGTGAAAACACAAATAGTCCACCAATAAATATCAAAAACATTATGTGATTTGTCAAAATAGATGAAGAAATCAATACCTGCTAGTAGTGTATGGCACAAGTAAATAATGGATAAGACCACCTAAGGGAGAGACATAGACGGCCAGATAACATGCTCTGTGTACTGGCCAATGTAGTCGCGTGAGCAATACTGCTAAACACCCATCCTAACGTATTCATTGGCAGAAAAGCACAGGTGTAGGATACTACTCTCTTTTTCAACCAAAAAAAGCTTAATGGTCTCCGATTACAAATTGGTATACGGGTTGGTATTCTAGATGCCTGAAATGAAAGTATTATCTGGCAACTAGACATTTTTCATAACAGGCCACACAGCATTCAAGTGGTGGTGTGTAAGCAGGATAAAATATGAAAAGTAGTGTATTCATTTGCCCAAGACAAAAGCTTTCTCGTATATAGTAGTTAAAAAACGTGATGAGCGATTCGAGACACGACTATACATCATGAATATTGCATAAACCTATACTCAATTACAACCATATTTTCCGCCGCTGGCCTTGTATGTTAGTCTCTGATGGACCCTTTAAAAACCTTTATATGATTGATCAAAATGTCAAAGCCAGACTGCTATACTATCAGGTAATTCATTTTTAAAGCTAATATTAAGAAAATCATCTAGCCAGAGTTAAAAATACATGTAGTCTTACCAAATCACTACTAAACAATTAGATACAAGAATGGTTGGGGACTGGTATTTGGTAGCTTCGATAAATCGAAAATAAAATTACAATTATTTAGTTTGTAATGGCACTCGGGAGGTATACACTAACAAAGGCCCTATGAATATGGGGCTGGTTGTGGTTGAATGGTTGAATGTCACTTTCGCAGAATTCTGTCTGTGCTATCAAATCTTATCTCTAAAAGGGTGAGTGGTTATTTAGATAAAATACGATTTTATTACATTTCTCGCTGACACCACTATGCCTTGTGAGGACTACTCTGTAATATATAGCAAAAGGAAGTGTTATTATCAATATAATGCAAGCAAAGCTTAAGAATCTTAGATAAGTAGGTGGATATGTGTGAATCTGTGTATACCCTTTCACATTAAAGTATGTGTACATTACTCGGAAGAAAAAAATAAATACATACAGAGGCCAATTAAAAATAGGTTGATTTTCATGCCTCA
Organism: Ichthyophonus hoferi; assembly: GCA_002751075.1. NCBI lineage: Eukaryota > Ichthyosporea > Ichthyophonida > Ichthyophonidae > Ichthyophonus > Ichthyophonus hoferi. The sequence continues at coordinate 244,402 of NAOQ01000024.1, forward strand.
TGTAAACATTGAGGTATACTTAAAAACTCAATACTCCAACATAATTATTGCAAGTGCCCATTTTACATATGCATGATATGAATAGATATACATACCCATGCATACCGAGAAAGGGAAAAAGCTATCGATATATGCTTTATAAATGTCAGATGTGTACATAAGTGGAGTGACAATGAAGAGATCTATTAGTTGGGCAAGTCAGATCATCAAGGTTAGGAGTACTTGATATATGTCAGGTGCATCACCTGGGCCAGGAGTAGGGGAATAAGTTCTAAATATAACTAAGCATAGTACCTAATGCAGCAGAGATAATTAACATTAAGAAGAAATGCAATAAGTATGAAGTTAGAGTCGATCATTATTGAAGTGATGAGCTATACCACCTAGTTACATAGTTACACATGCACAAATGAAAAATTAAGGTCAATAAGATAGATCAGGGTCTCACAGAGACTATGTTAATAACAGAGCTACTATTGAGATAATTTTCTTTCATCACCTCACAAATCATGACAGTTACTATAATCGAATAAACCATATATATTTGGTACTATCAAATGCAGTTATAATTTTAAATCACGCCTTATTGTTGGACTTAGAGCTTGATATAATCGCATGTGTAATGGAATGGTATCAAGGTGTTTAGTTTATATCTACAGCCATATGGCTAGAAAACATGATCACCTTTTTAACCTGCTTATGAGTATTTAATTATAAACTATTGGTATTATACAAGATTTATTGTTGTAATTCGTATATCCTTTTTTTAGAAAAGATTGAAAATAAAGTGTATGGGTGCGTCATACAAAAATAAAAAAATAGAACATTAATAATAAGGATGTGCACAAATCAAACCAACCATTAAAACAGATCTGGGTTCTTCTAGATATATATGTATATGGCTACAGGCCCGTGTGCCCTAAGGCCAGTACTGATAACCCTTGTAGAATCTCATCTAACTTGTCATCATCAGTGGCCATGCAACCTAATCGTTCCACCTCAGCCCCACTCTCCTCGTCTCCAATACCCATCATGAAGGCCTTTAGTAGATCAATCACCTGCCCCCCATATGTTAACATCACCTTCCCTGAATCTAGGCCACAAGGCCGGTGATACCCTCAGTGAGCATGATTATACACGCATTAACTACATTTATTTTTTATCTTTCAAAGCACTAACCTCCATTACTTGGGCTGTGTGTGCCTCTGTAGAAGTTAGCATTTTAAGCCTTGATTGGGCATAGTGAATGGCTAGGCGGCCATTCATATCAGGGGATCTAACATCTGCCCCTGAGGTTATTTATATGTCAGGTTAGAACATTTATTTATATGTCAGTTTAGAACATTGGCATAAGAATACCACATATATTCTACATTAATATTACTGTCAAAAGGCATATGTACCCAGTGCCTGTACCAAACCTGTATACTGCCTACTAAATTGTGTAGTTTCAAAAAAAACTATAAGTTAATGGGCGGTGAAGGTGCCTTTCACGAGGGCCTTAATGTATCATATAAGAAATATGAATGTAAAATATAAATGTTTACTATGGATTGCCCTTGAAAACTTTGAAATGTTAAAAACAATACCACTTATGAAGATATCATTATATCCAATTATCTCTGTGTATTTTAAGTATCTAGGGTTATATATATATATATATAAGCACAAACACACCCATTTATATATGTAGATGAATGTGAGATGTAAGGTGTTCGTGTTCGTAGGTAGGTTGTGCAGAGGAGAGTGGAAAGACAGAGGGGGCACGTACCTCCACGAAGTAGAATGGTCATAACACTTAGATGGCGAGAACAGGAAGCTGCAAAGCATATATGTCATTTGCGATTATGAACTGGTTTGCATTCTCTCCGGTATGCCATGCCTTTACCCTTATGTATGGCACTTCTATAAAAAATGAAATGTATAGAGCCACAAAAGAGCAACCCAGACACAAACACGCCAAATATCGTGGATACCTCTATACAGCCAAGTGTCTATTTAGATATTTAGCATTATAGGACACAAATTGCTTTTTAAAACAAAGACACGATGGGTATGGCCTACCCCTCCCCTTACCTAAGTGCAGGGGCGTGTTTCCATTACAGTCCTTTGCGTTAACATCCGCCCCCCATGATATCAGCATCTCCACTGCAGGTTGCCCACCAGTTAGATGTTTGCCGTGTAATGATTGGCATTGCTACATGCCATGTTTATCTTATCATACCAATCATTAGCGTTTATTTCTATTCACTTATATAATATTGAACCTTATAGTATACAGTCCACTTGTCGCAACTCTAACATTTTAATTGATTATTAATATAAGGATACAACTGGAACACGACAGTGATCCCTGTGACTTGTAAAAAAATACCATGCCTCTGTATATTGTATTTTCTCCCGCCACTCAATGATAAGGCCTCGTGGCTGTCTATAAGACATTTAATCTCGTATGACTGCAACTATTTCTGTAATGTCCTGCTAACAGAACGACGCCTACTTGCAATGACACTGCCATATGTTCATTGGACTATTTATTTCATATACATGTCTTATCCTTTCCTATCAATCAAGGACGTTAAAGATCATTAATGTAGGAGAGGAGACAGAGACCATACCTATCTTCAGATGGCCGGCAACAGCAGCTAGATGTAACGGGGTACGCTGTTTACTATCAGGACAATTAGTGTCCATGCCTTCCTGCAATAGGGATTTTACTGGAAGAAAAAGGGAGCAGAAAGAGGTGAGGTCGATTGACAAGAAACCTACTTCACGGAGGGAGAGACAGGGACAGAGCCTATATACTCCATTCATCTAGTTCTATTAAATGAACATTCCGTGTACAGATGGGAATAAATCGTGTAGTATAGTATGATTGAGGATCCAGACAGAAGTTTAATGACATGGTTAATAGTCTCTGATATCAAATCAGGTAAGGTTAAAAGCCATAGTTCTGGTTGAGTACAAGCACAAGCCTTTCATTTTCTCCTGGCATGCACAAGTAAGTTAAAAGTTAATCCAATCACCTACCCTCCTTAATATCCCCTCGCTCAGCAGCCCGTCGCAGTCTCTTGCCATCTGGGAATTAGCCCGTTAGATACCTCGGGAAATATATGCTTCTTACCCTCATTCCAATCACCACCTACCCACCGACTGCACATAATTGTGGAGTTTGCTCCCTGCTGCTGGCCTGCCACCTCTTCCCCTTTTCCTGCGAAGCTTACTGGGTGCCTCGTTCTGGTGTTCTTCCTTTCCTCGAGCCAGTCGATTGAGATCATCGACTGTGGGAGGAGGTACCACCAAGTCTGAAGAATAGGCCAGTCAATAAACTGTTATGATATGCCGATATTTATTGTAGCAATAGTTATACACTCTGTGGACTTGCTCTGCGGGAATAGCTGCACCTCGAATCTCTTGCCAATGGATACATACTTAAATAAAAATAGGCAAATATTAGTTAATAAGGGAGATTATGGTGTAATAGGAGGGCTTATTATATAGAAATTTCAGAAAAAAATGTACAAAAAAAAATAAGGTGCACATCACGTGGACCTATAGAAGAGAGTGTGTGTTTTGGCTGTATCTATACACCTTTCTGTGTTGTTCGGTATTTCTATGATTTAGGGTTTCATTTTTAAAACGAATCATTATTTGCTATATAATATAGGGAAGGTGTGACTGAGCAAACAAAGAAATAGATTTTAATTGGAAAAGAAGTAGAGTAAGAATAGCTGACTGCAGGCCACAACAGACGGCAACACAAAAAGGAGTCTACATAGACTATAGAACTGTGAGGTAGAGATTAGATAGACTAAATAAAATTTAGAAATAACGCAATTATTGCACGCTAGTATATGGGTGATAGTACCCAAACATTTCCTGTAAGTAAACTGGTACATACGTATAAATAAGTAAACATATATATATATACGCATCTATTGAAAAATATATCAAATAAGACCAGCCAGTGAAGCAATAAAATAATCAAATTGCTTGTTCAAATAGGGGAAAGCAATAAGAGAGGAATGAGTAAAGACAATAAAAAATGTTTGTCTGCATACTTTCATTGCGAGTAAAAATAGATAGCATTGTAAAGGAATAAAGTGAGAGAATAAAATAAGGAGATAAAGCCGGGGAAGAAAGAGAGATATACATAAAAAGGAAAAATCATAAGTGCAAAGCGTGAGGAAAGGAGCGAAACATTAGAAAGAAAATAGAAAGGAGAGCAGCAAAGGAAATATTTACATAAATAAATTAATTCATACGCCAAACTACAACACTAGCTACAGAGCCTTGATTTACTGCATGTATATAATCAAGAAAAGAACCTCCACAAAAGCAGCATACTGTACAAACCCATTATTACCTTTGGGAAAGAGAGGATAGTCTTGGGACTGGAAGGGGTTAGGTCTGTCCATGGTAATAATAGGACTGGTTTAAAGACTATATGTACACGCAGAGGTTTATTAGAGGGTTGGTAGCATATATTCCTTCTTCTATTATCAATAAAAGATTTTAGCTCTAGCTGTGAGGCGCTTTCTCACCTATTTTTTATGGTAACTAATTGCAATGTGAAAAGCACTTAAAATCGATTCAACAATAAACTGTGATGCGGGATGGACCAATGATGGACGCTGAGATAGTCTTGGTGATGCAATTGGCTAACTGAGATATAAGTTACACGTGGGCATAGCCTTTAGATAGAGAGAGGGTAGGATCTGAATGGCTGTGTGTGGGTACAGTTCAAATAATATTTAGTAGTAAAGAGTTAAGAACCTTGCTGTCGACCCTAATATTATTTCCTAGATATAGTAGAGGGACATATACATATCAAGGTCCAGCCCGAATATAGCTTAGTACACACAACACGCCAATCTATAAACAGAAAGATGGCCAATACTGAAACAGCTGATAAAGTTGTGGCTGCCAAGGCAGAAGAGCCTGTTGAGGAAGTAGAGGAAGTTGCAGAGAGGGAGCCTACTACATTTAAAGCTTTGGTAAGCCTTGGGAACAGCTTTTTTTTTTTTTTTTTTGTTTTTGTTGCGTAATTTATAATGTGTCCGTTGACCCATCCATTACCCCAAATATACCTTACGATTTTCATAAACATTTAGATGTATAGCTGAATATCTGACCTTCATAATATAGGGTCTTGTTGACGCCCTATGCGAAGCATGTGCAGCACTTGGTTACATTAGTCCCTCCAATATTCAACGCGAGTCCATTCCTGTAGCCCTTTCAGGTGAGTGATTATGTATATATTCCCAGTCTTGCTTTGTTGTGTAAGCCTTGATAATTATGAATGATCATGGGATCAGATGGTGCTCAAAAAGACTGGATTTTCTCCAATAGTTCTACGTCTATAGCTCAATTTCAAGCTGATAACTGTTCTACTAATATGGAGTCCTCTTTTAATGGGACAACACGTGATTACCTATGATCCTCTTGGAATTACAAGCTACCCTTAACCTATCCTAGTTGCCAAGTTCTAAAACCCTTCCAACTAACTACCGCAGGAAGAGATGTTATTGCCTTGGCTGAGACAGGATCCGGTAAAACGGCAGCCTTTGCCCTGCCTATCTTACAGTCCCTATTGGACAACCCCTCTCCTATCTATGCCCTTGTATTGACCCCCACAAGGTTTGTACCCTTCTCTAACTGGCAGGGAGAGAGGAGTTAAGTGCGCCTTAGTAATAGTTGTGATAGGAATGGATGATTGGTTGGGGTATTAGTCTATGGATATAGATGTAAAGGCCTAACTATTTGTTAAAGTGGTTTATTGGAGGTTTATGTGTATTGAGACATTAAGGGAGGAGATTGGAGTGGTTGATAGGTATGTGCCTACTCTAAAAGTATATTTTATGACTTAAAGAATATTCTACTATTATCTTATGTACTTCTGGAATGTTATGGTGACCTTATCTACGGTATATGTACTATAGTCCCGGGTTCGTTTGCAATATTCTTGGGGAGTATGTCTTTCACGGGACAACCTTTTGGGGTATTTTTCTTTTTTATCATTTTCGTAAGAAGAACCAATCAGTTGTGAGATAAAAAGGACGGCTGGACTCATGAAATGATTTGCAGAGAGTTGGCTTTCCAGATTGGCGAGCAGTTTGACGCCCTAGGAGCATCTATCGGGGCAAGGACCTGTGTGGTGGTAGGCGGGGTGGATATGATGCAACAATCTATAGCCCTCTCCAAGAAACCCCACATCATTGTAGCCACTCCAGGCCGTATTGTTGATCACCTTGAAAACACAAAAGGGTTTCACATGCGCACCCTTAAATATTTGGTAGGTGCTAGGCGCAATTGTATGCTGCTATTTCTGGTAATGGCTTGGTACATGTATCCATAACGGAGACAGACTTTTATCTTTTTAGGATTATCTGCAGATCAGCATATACGTGTATGGGTGTGGATGATACCTTTTGCGTGTACTTTATTTGACATTGGCTTGTATAACCTTGATTGGCAATGAGTATGTTGTATCAGGTATGTGGTCTTAAGCCCTGACACTGGTGGCTGTAGGTCATGGACGAGGCCGATCGTATGCTGACCATGGACTTTGAGGAGGAAGTAGATAAGATTCTTAAGGTCATCCCTAGGGAACGTCACACTTTCCTCTTCTCTGCTACCATGACTGACAAGGTATGTGTAATAATAGTCTATTGCTGACTGGGAAGGAGGGATGGGGTTATGGTATGGAAAGGACGTGACTGAGACAGAATGTTATCATGGACCATAGGCCGAGGCAGCTGTAATTGGTAGCTAACAAGATATGATTACAGGTCAAGAAGCTACAGAGGGCATCTCTCAACAACCCAATTAAGGTGGAGGTCAGCAAAAAGTGAGTTTTGTGGCCTTCTGGGTGTAGGGAAATATGTATATTTATGTGAGTTGATGACCATAGGGCCATGCAAATAAGTACTAATTCAACGATAACTTATATAGGTTCCAGACAGTTGCCAAGTTGCAGCAGCACTACATGTTTATCCCATCCAAGTATAAAGACGTCTATCTTGCATGGTAAGTGTTATTAGACGAGGCCATATCTCTGAGGCCAAGAAAGGTTTATTAGGTTTATTATGCATATGTACTAAATGTGCTATTATTAGCCTGGGGCTATGCGCGCAAATGTATTTTATCCTTCTAGTCGTTCCCAGGGTAGTAGCCTGGGCGAGTCTAGGGTTCATATTGATAGGCACATGCTGACTGGATGGAGATCATACTTGGGCTGTAGCCGATTATCATATTTTTAAATGTAGCTAACTTTACAACTTTTTTATGGTAAGGATGTAAAAAGGCACGTGTTACTAACCACGCCTGTATAGGCTCTTAAACGAGAATGCAGGTAACTCTGTCATCATATTCGTGTCCACCTGCAACAACGCCCAGCGCACAGCCGTGATGCTTAACAATCTGGGCTTCAATACTATCCCTCTGCACGGTCAATTAGGCCAAGCTAAGCGTCTAGGTGCCTTGCACAAATTTAAGGCAAAATCAAAATCTGTTCTTATTGCAACAGATGTAGCCTCACGTGGTCTTGATATCCCCCACGTCGATCTGGTTATTAACTTTGACATTCCCACCCACTCCAAGGATTATATTCATAGAGTCGGCCGCACAGCCAGAGCAGGACGTGCGGGCAAGAGTATTACGTTTGTGACACAGTACGATGTGGAATTGTTCCAGCGTATTGAGCAACTGACAGAAAAGAAAATGGAAGTATATCCCAGCCAAGAAGAAGAGGTGTTGCTGTTGCTAGAGAGAGTCTCGGAGGCACAGCGTTACGCAGCCATGGTAGGTCTTAGTATATAATTTGTTTTCTATGGTTGTGTTTATTGATTTTGTCCAAGAATATATATAGCGTGCGACCTTTTGTTGGGCATTAATACATCGTCTCCCCTAGTAAATATAGACCGAGTGTATGTCACCCATATGGATGTCAAATATGGCATGTTACAGGTTGCATATATGGTAGTTTTCTGTGGTCAGCATTATGATTAATTGGTGCCAGCAGTAAATCGAGAAAGGATAATTACTAATGGTATGTGTATGAATCTATCTATACAGAATCTCAGAGACACAGAGGGAAGTGGAAAGAGAGGAAGAGGTGACGACGAAGGAGAGGAGGGAGAACAGCGCGGAGGTAGTGGTGGAAGAGGGAGAGGACGAGGAAGGGGCGGTGCCCACAAGAGAGGGAGAAGGTAGAAAGCTTGCCATGAGGGGCCTCCTGCCCATAAATGATTGGTGAGCCCTACTGGGACACGTACATAAAGAATGGATAGCTGGAACTACCATAGATGAGTCGTTGTTAAAAATACAAGTGATTATATAATAAAGCGTTGCTATTTGTGTATAATACAAATAACTCCACCCGGTTATAGAACAGATTCCCCATTGGATTGGGTATTACAATAGTGGGATGATATGAAGGCAGGGCCTGACTAGGGTAACCATAAGCGGTAACCCTGCTGGCTTCTTAGAAGGCCTGGCAGTACACTGCTACTACAATAAAATAATTTCATACTTTAACTTTATATATATCTGTCAATAGGTGGTCCATGCACCTAGCTTTACTATGATCACGTTATATCATCAACTGCATAATAACATAACAGCTACAAGCTGGGGGCCTGATTATCAGACTGTGCAATCAAAACTGTGTCCTTGGGGGAATCCTGGGCTGGTATGGGGCTCGGGAGTAGGTCTTCAGGCACTAAAGAGGAAGAACAGTCGGGGCTATGTGTATGTGGGTCTCCCATAATACAATTTTGTGGCTGGGTTGATGGGACTGCATCCCTGGCCACCTCTTCTACTACTACATTTATTACGTGGCTGTCAGTCTGAGGGGTTGACTCCTGTATGTCTTTAGCCTCTGTATTAGTCTCTTCAGTCACTGTCACTTCAGGTGCTGGTTCGTACTCAGGTGTCACCACGTGGTTATCTTCCTGTACGGGTGTTGCCTCTGCTATTTCGGGCTGTATGGTTGCTGCTTCTTCTATTTCAGGTTGCACGGTTGTGCCGGTGGTTTCCATTTCTTTTACCGTATCTACTGTACTCGCTGGAGTGCCCAAGGAACCATCGGTAGTTTCTGGTTCACAAGGGGTGTCGGGAGGGTCAGTGGATAGAGGTAGAGGGGTAGTGTCTGGGGCTGGGCTCTGGTTGTTGTCTTGCGAGGCGGCTACTGAAGTCGTAAGAGAAGTATCAGAATTGTTGGAAGAAAGTATAGTCTCGGGGGTGGTGGGGGGGGTGGTCCTGAAGCCCGAAGATCTGGAACTGGTCTCGGAGAGAGCATCCTTATTGGCGGAAGCACTAATGCTACCCTCATCGGCCCCTGTTACCAACACTACAGGGGGGGGTTGGCTGGTAAAGGCCGATAGAGAGGGAGTCTCCTGTCCACCCTCCACTGGGTCTATGTCCATGGCTGTGGGCCTATCCGCACTCACCGGGACTGGGAGGGGAAGATTAGCACTTTTAACTGGCCCATCCTGGATTAGTGCCCTCTGGACACCCAATGAGATAGCCTGTAAGGGAGGGGTGATTAATTTTAATTCGCTCACCCACAATAATGCTCTGTCCTTTGTATGTGAACCACCCTGCCCATCACAGGATATAATAGATCAGGGCATATATCTCAGTTAGTCAATGGTCATTGACTGGAGTAATTAAAAATGTCCTATCACGGAATAACTGTATCAAGCAGTATGGCTCATGCATTCTGTGCAAATTGTAGCCAATTGAAAAGCGGGGTCTGTGATTGGTCTTACCTTGGGTGCCTCGTTGGCTACACGTAATGGTTGTGGGAGATAGGCAGGGAGAGATAATACCAGGGTAGAAGGGAGGGAGGGGGGAGAGGTTGGTCAGAACTTATTTGGGCCCAACAATAACTCGTTGTGATAAGAGATCTATCAGTAGAAAGGGGGTAGGAGGAAGGGTTGCACCAGATAGTGGCATGCCCCTACACTCTATAGAGTGAATATGGTTTCACATGTTAAAGAGACTGTCTGGAACCTAACATAGACATACATGATGGCCGGCATCTATCAGTCAATGGATTGGAGGAATACCATGTTACTATGCAAGGGGCTTTACATTATAACACTTAAAAATTATCCTTAGGAAGTCGTTTATATGACTAAAGTGTAGAGGCGTTCTGCCGTTTTTATCCTTCCATTGCCCATACTGGATCCAACAGTAAAATCAAGAGCAAAGATCTAGTTAGCACCTGACCACTACTTTATAATCTGCTCACATGGGGAAGAGGAGGTGGCGTGTTTGTTTTGATGGAAGGAGGGGGATAGGTGTCTGCCTATGTGCGAACAGATATACTGGTAATATGTATATTAGGGGGTGCATAGGGGTGAGCCCTAAACATCCCCATGATCAATATTATTTTTATCCACTAGATAAAAGTCAAAAGAAAGCTTAGAATAAATAACAAAGCAGGGGATATTATTATTAGCTAACGGTATAAATACAAGTTAATATATATATCTTCTAGCCCATCTACTACATCACCCCTCTTGGCCTTCAAATCATTCAAGTAAACATATACAAAAATAGGAAGTACAGGCACTAACATAAATCTATATATGTAAGACATAAATAAATGAGAATAAAAGACAAGAAAATAATAATAAAGGATAGAAGATATATATATGACAGGAAGGAGCTAAAAGAGCTAAAAGATATCTCAGTCATATATTAAGATTTAGCAAATTTACAATGATACGATGGCCATCTTGAATAAGGCAAACTAACAGGGTAGGCCAAAAAATAAGACTTCCTTTGCACCTGTTATCATGACTATAGCTAGACATGGGTGCTAAAAGTATCACAGGGAGCAATGTATTTATGTATATATAAGTGAGAAAAGAAAGAGTGTTATTCCTTTGGCAACCAAGAAAGAAAGGATTGAGGTATCCTCTAAAGCAAAGAGCCTTGTAGGGTCTCTATAATAATCAGTTCCCACACTTACTTCTTTCCCAACGGTAAACCTTAATAGGCCCTAAGTCAACCCATGTCTTCGTCCTAACAGAAAGTGTTCAGTGGTCAGTACCCAGCTTGTTTATCTCCTTCGTTATTCAAGACTTCGTCCCACGCACTGTGAAACACACTATCTTATGTTCAATCCTGTCAACTCCAACATTATCTCTATCTCTCACTGTACCACTTGTCCCTTTTAAAAAAAACAATTCAATTCTGCCTTTATATCCCTCTCCCTCAATGCGGAGGACGTTCACAAGAACTATAATACCACCTTCAAAACATGCAAGTCACAAAATATATAACCTTACCAACACTTTACGTATCTGACAGCTTTCTCTGCCCGCCTGATTTCAGCGCCGATCTGCCGACGCGTAAAAGGTCCACCCCTTGTGGAAGACATAGCAATAATATTTCTATATATATATTATAAGTAACTTGATAATAAATGAGGTATGCAATAGTAATATTATATACAAATAAATACTTATGTTAAGAGCACTAGGCCTAAGGGTTTAGTGTACAGATACAGACGGATAGGTAGAAAAACAGTGCGTAGCATAGTCACGCATTGACCGCGTGGTGATTGGTTGGCACGCATGATTAGGGCTAGATGATCGGTACGGAGAATTCTGTTTTCATTGATTAGGTAGGTAGCATTCGTTCTCTCCAATACATTTTAAAATATTGATACAAATATAAACACACCTATTATAAGTATACGTTCTTCACCCCTACATTATGTCATTGCTTCCAAGGTTATTGTTATTGAAACATGTTTAACACTGTATCCCAAGATTACTATATCAGATTAAAGTTAACAGCAAATACATAACAGCTTTTGTGGCTTTCTTTAACAAATTTTTGTGTATTTAATTAATAGTCGGTGTGAAGGAGAACCTGTGTATACGTATTATACATATGCATTATAATATATTGTAAATTTCTGAAATGATCTCATGTCTTAGGCCTCTGTCTTTCCCCGAAATATTCTATGAAAGCCATGAACGTGAACGAATCAGTTCCCTCTTATAAAGAGAACTAGCCCAATACTGGTAGGACAAGGTAATAGTTTTTTCTGACATATATATATATATATATATATATATTAATTAAATTGTTGGTACTTTATTTCTAATTGGTTTTCTTAAGCTTCACAAATAATATTATATTTTCAAGCCATTCTATTAGTAGCTTTAAGTAATCGTGGAGATGGCTCTAGTTACAGTTACTGGGAGGGAGGGAATAGATTAACTAACTCATTGACATGGCAGTAATGGTTGGAAGTGTTTTGATTTGCATTAGTGGTGAGAATGATTAGCATCCGGTTAGTTCACTGCACTCGTCTAAAGCAAAGTAAACTCTATTGCTATATAATTAACGTGATGGTATTTAATCAAGAGCCTTGCTTTAGACTTGATTATGTGAACCATTCTAGTAAGTACATACCTGTGTATCAGCAATAATTTTATGTCTTAGTAAAATGACTACCAGAAAGAAGAGTAAGAATGCCTCTGTATCACTAGAGTAGTTTACAAGGAATGACATTAATGTGAATTAATCATCTTATGACCTGAAACAAAGTTTCTTTAATCAAGAAAATCAATGAAAAATAGCTGCAATGCATATTCCATACCTACTGCTTAACAACAATTTATATAAGCTGGTCAGATAAAAAGGATCCATTAGCATGCATTTGAAGAAAATCCAGGTAAAGTCACAGATCTTTGAAATAAAACTCTAGAAATAGCGACAAGCAAAGTATGTAAGTACATTATGATTATAGATAATCCAGCACAAAGTAGGAAGCTACCTTCTTGTTATAATTCAAACTCCTCTCAGACCTGGAATAGTAGTAGAGTCTATACATAATAATTTGGATCACTTTTCTGTAACTGCATAATATTTTTAAAATCTTCCTCTCAGTATGCAGTATGAGCTGGTCTCGCCAAGGTATCAGAGCCCTAAATAGGTATTTTAAAGTTGGCAAATAAAATAGCTGGTTTTAGATCAACATACTGATAAATGATTACATATCAATAGTTCCAATTGTGTATAGTGCATTGTTAACTATCTTTTGACTAATATTATGAAGCCAAATGATGGCTGTACAAGTCATGCAGCTCACAGCTACACCCTCCCTCCTATGTGAGACCTTTGTAAACTACCTTGATAAACCAATGGGTACATATATGAAAATTAACTTCCTTTTTTGACAATGCTTCCATTGTTGGCTTTGCTAGATTTGTTACTTACGTTATCAAACCTTAAATACCCGAACATAACAATTGCTTTATTTTATTCGTTCGCTATCGTCTCCTGGCATTAATGTCATATATACACAATTAAAACCCTGACCAGCAAATATCAAAGATGTTTTTTTAAATATGAATCCTGATTGGCTATCATTGTAAATACATTATCTAACCTGATAGACCTCACCTCACTGATCACGCTACTGCATTCTTTATATTTAGCTTGGATGATGGGCTTGAAGATTAACCAGTAATCATAATTGCAAATGACTGTAGGCTATGCCTAGAAAGTTAATACAGATCATTGACACATTGACACTCAATTCTGCCTGGATTTCTTTAGCACCAGTAACTTCAATGTATGTGCAATATACAAATGCATTTTAAACCACATGCCCGGTAAAAACAATAACCTCTTTACACAATTGATAAACACTTGAGTTGCTCATATCATCACTTAGTTATGGTGCTGGGGTTGCGGTCCTCTATATGATATACAGTAGCAAAAAATTTATTTAGTATAAAAATGTTTATACTTAGAACACCTACACAATAGGTAGTTACATGTAATGAATAGTAAGTGGCTGTAGCAGTAGTCATTTGGAACCGATTTTATATTTGTGATTGCAAGCCCGAATCAATGGATCATTAAGGTATGCAATAAAAAAACAATTGATATGATCAACCAATGAATATGTAGTAATAACATGCGAGGATAACCCCTCTTTAATAAATCAATAAAAGGCCCGGTAGGGTAGACACAATCTTCTTATCTTACACCTCAATAAAATACATATAGCCTGTTTTATCATGTGAGATGTTAACATGCAGGCACCCACCCCGGCAAAGGTCCGGCCCAGACATGAAGTGGGTTAGTATAAGGTAGTTGCCGTTATCAGGCATCCCTTTAAAGGGGTTGTCATCTATCATACATAATTATTTATATTACAAAATCTAAAAGCACACCACATACATTAGAAAAAATGCTTCTAGACTGTTCGAGTATTGAAAGAATAGCACACCCTATGGGTATTAAACTTAGTTGGAAACAACTAGCATGATAGGCCATGCTTACAAGTTCATAAGCTCTTGAATGGTGGCACCCAGGCACCAGCCCGTCTCAAATCCATTAATCTTCTTAGTCAGAGTGAGCTTACTATCATCCGAAAAGCCCAAACCATGGAGCAGATTATAGATATATGTATGGTCGACACATATGAAAGGAGTATCCTCCGCTGTGGGGGGGGGGAACAGTAATTTAGTTCATAGTCTTAATCCCATCATCACTAAAAAACAATGCAATATTATATTTTCAGCACCTCTTTCATACTGAGATTTAATTGGCAGTAAATTATGGCAATGGAGGGGCACTCCGTGGAATAGATCTGCTCCACAGGGATTATGGGATAGACACCACACCACACATATTTAAAGCAGCCACAAGACCCTTACCCTTTGCGACGACAAACTCGCCGGCTATTTGACTATGGCTCATTGGGCACACTTTCTTAGCTGTGTTCTTGTAGTGGCGTGGATTGAGTACAGGATCTAAATCCGTCTCCTATTAAAAAGACCTTATTAGTCAATATGCCAAGGCATGAGGAGACATACATATTTTAGGTCAATGCCCACCTTCACCAAGCCCACATCCACAGCCCTGTCGTAGTAATAGCTGAATGCATGGAAATCCCGGGAGGTCACACTGGGTTGAGGAACGCCTTTAATAGCACAATGATCAACATCGCACTGGGTTGCTGGGAATAGCGTAGACAAGACCTGTTTGAATATTAGAAATTAATATTTTACTGCTACAGTCTTTATATCTCCTGGCAGTCCGCCAATCAGGAACCTGAAACATCATGATAAAAGACCTGGTATAATATTGGCTGACCCCTGATAAATTACGACAGAACTAAATAATATCATCCTGTCTACAGATAATGTAAAGAGAGAGAGAGGTCAGGATAGGGGAAGAGGCCCACCTGGGTGGCACACCGGTTCTGATGACCCTCAGTTACGTCAGTAGATCCCTCAAGTTCCAGACCCTGCCATAGACCTTTATAGGAAGGAGGGAGACATATTCCTTTATAGGTGTTCTTGGCAGAGAGGACAGAGGTACGGGCCTCATTGAGGCCATAGCCAAGGTAACTGTTAATGTAGATGTTGTAGGTTGTCGCTCCAAATTTGCGCGTCTGTACTTGAGATCGGGCCATTGAGGCCTCCTCGTCCGTCACAGCAAAGGCAATCTATAGAATATAACAGTCATTACTCTGCCCTGTCCATCCTATACATACTATACTCTACGCTCCATATTTTCACCTACCTGTGTGGACCCTCCCCCCAAATCCAGGACACCGGAGGTCTGTGCAGGTGACTTGCCCAATAGTTTGCGGAGGTAGTTAACAGTTACCCAAGCATAAGCACCTAAGAAACCAAAAGTGATTAGTGACAGGCATAGTTATGTGTCCACTGCATCATACGTAGCTATCTACAGTGTAATACATAGACATTATAAACCTACAGAGAGGCAGACCAAGTAAGTTCCTCTCCATATATAGATTATATACACCCTGTACTTACATCTATTTTTATCCATAAAAATTATTCCACTAAGTGCATCAGGCTAACAGGAGACAATGATATGTTAATGTACTATTGGTGTGTATGTGTGTAAATCCAACCGAGCCCGCATATTAAGACTAAACTAATAAAAAATAATTCTTTACAAATATGACTGAAAGATACTACTAAATATCACCAACCTACCTTCATCCTCTCCACTCATCATGGACACCCAGGAGTCTTCCCGGAACAAGAAGGGACTATTCCTAAAGAGAATACGAACCTGAAGGTATTAACGTCAGCCTGCGAACAGGAATATCTGGCCATAGATTATGCGTAGAATACATGGATATTACTATCATATGTTTATGACCTTTACCTACCTGTTCTAGTAAACGGTCAGCTTTCTCTGCCCCAATTTTACGAAGACCCGCAGTGGCGCGCAATACCACGGGACTGCTGGGTTGGTATTTCCTGGGTACTTTTGCAATAGCTTTTTCCAATAAGGGCTTGATGTTTTTGTCGGCACTCTGTATGGCAAAAAATAAGGAAGAGCAAGGCTAAAAAGCACAACAGTGAAGTACCTTGATAGAGACACTTCAACTTACTACTTTGTTGTTGAAAAAATGCTTGCCTACATAGACTAGAGTAGCTTTGCTCTAAAAGCTACCCAAACAACCTCGCTCAATACTAAAAGTATAGAACTATTTAGGAAAAGTTATATTTCTTCCTTGGGTGCATGCAGACTTAACCAAGGTACAGTAGTAATTAAGAAAAAAACATTCTACCTCAAGAATATCCTTGTCGGAACCGGCAAATGCAGAAAGACCGGGAGAAATCATTTCAAAAAATTCGTCCACTAAGGACAATTCGTCGCCTGAAAAAAAACGAATATAAGTCCTGTGCGAATGAATAACTTGCAAGCAATGATAACCATTTATTCCCAGTAGCTATAGTAGCACTAAAACATGAAAAGTAGGGCCACAAAAGGTCAAACAGTTTCAACCTACCATTCTTTCTAAACTCATACACGTGAACACGAGACCCAGAGCTGCCAGCATCGAACATAATGCCATAGCTGGGTTCATCATCGGGGAGAGCTTTACTCTCCTGTGCGAGGGGAGACACATGAGAGAGCAACAAATAGCCCGTCAAAAGGAAAAGTATCACCCCCAGGAAAGTCTGGAATTGGTTGCGTGACAACGCCTGTCCAAATACTTGTGGCATATTGCTTTTGCGGAAACGACGTGATTTAGAAGTTGGAGAACCAGCACGCCCGTTGCCCCAAATTGAAAAAGTTGCCATTGTTAGCTGTAGCAACTACACCGATATGCCTTTTCCGATTATCAATACTGTCATTCGAGGTGTACGGGCAATCTTGGATCCCTCCACGAACCCCTGACAACCCTTACCGCTATCGGCATTTCTACCGGTTCCTTGTTAGCCAATAGAGGATTTTTTGTTATGTATGGTTTTGAATGGCCTAAACAAATGGTTTATCAGTGCGATATACCAATGAAAAATATCAATTAAAGTACGCTCACTCGACCCAAGAATACTAAAATGCCATATGACGACATCATTTGTTAATTAGTTGCCCTATATTGCTACCAATGGTCAAAAAGCCAAAATTGGGATTTGATCGTTTATTAAAAATAGCTTGTTTCTCTGCAAAGAAAAAATGCAACTTGCAATTTTGGTCTCCTAGGAACAACAATTGCAATTATATCAATAGCAAAATAATTTATATTCTACTTATAATTCACATCTGGAAACGTGCAGATGCACAACAGGCTCAAATTCCACAATGCTCAATCATGCCGCTTAGAATGCAGATTACTGTCTTAAATTTTTAACTAATGATTTGTGAAGACTGAAGGAAACAATCGTCGTTGCATCCTCTAATTTACATTTGTTTGCATATCAACCTTCCAATAGTAAAATATTGTGTTATACTTCTAACCATATTTATTGGCTACTGTGTGACTGGGGTTAAAAAACAAATCTATTGGTAAATAGAATTAAATGACTTTAAATTGTAAGAGGGTGCTAAGATTTCGAGCCTACCTGCACTGGCTACAATATGCAAATAAGTTAAATAGTGATCTGAGATAAAATAGGACGCAGATACACTTGGGAAAGTATAATATATAAATAATGGAGATACCGCCAGGAACTTTAGCTTGTATACTTCCTTAAAAACCAACACATGGTAGGATTTGACATGAAAGCCCCCCTATTTAAATATTTATAGATGCCATGACTATTTTCATAGCAAGACATCGCAAGTTAAATGCCTCTATACAACCTACCAAAAAATTCTAAACACACAAATCGCTCGTTATTTTTGTTGCTAACCTGACTGTAAGGCATGTATTTGTTAGCTTATGTATAACTATATTTCATCTAATTCGGGATTTATTTAAACAATTGGCCTAGACCCGAAAATTGCTCTCACACTAAACACGAACTTTGTTTTCTTAATCGAATTAACCAAAGGCAACTCAAGTCTACTATAGGGCATAGGCTTTAGAACCCCGAAGGAACCCTGCGGGTGACACAGTAAGAATAAAATCTTGGGACCAAAGCGTTCAATGTGTTTTTGTTACAGGTTATCCTTTATGTTACAAGACTATTAACTCCAATGAATACGTAATCTGACAAAGTTATGTTAAAATAAAACGGATCATGAGATGGTCGGTCTAGTATTGGTGAATTATAGGCTCAGGTATGTAAGCATTTGAGAGTAATGTGGTTAACGTGCCATCAAAAATGAGGACATAATAGTTTAAAAATAACAAAATTATCGAGAGAAGATGAGACAATTCTAGTGGTTCTCAGGTGATCTTTTGTGAAATTGTATTAGCCAATAAAGATCTTTATGATCAGTCCCACTTTAATGAACACAGCTATGACTATATATACACGGCCACAATTAGATTACAGTGATTACATACGCAATACATCACCAAGTAAGAAGCTAAAAGCTTCTATATCGGTTGATTAACAGAGGATGATTCAAGAGCAGCTAGTTAGAGCTTTAGTCTGCCCTTTACCTGTTGCCGACAGCCAGATTGAACTCGGTACAAAAGAAATTAGTTATATTTGCGATACATATTTTAGCGTTCTTGAAGCATCAAGATGTATTTCTCCAAAATTAAAATCAAAAGTTAATTTGTTTTATGTTCGGATGGTAGGGATATTAAGTAGATAGTTTCTATGCTAGAGGATGATATATTACTTTAAGTACTGTAGTATGGTTGGGTAGTTACTATATCCAGGAATATAGGGCTATCCATATAATTTTCTTATATAGTTCTCCGGCAGACGAAGTCCTCGTTTTAGTATAATAGGTTGCATAAACTATCTTTTATTTTGCCAATAGAGTCGTTATGACCTTTAGCAAGACCTTAAATTAAACTACTGCATTGGTTCTATACGCTGAGAGTTTGATATGGAAAATTTAAATGGTTGTGCGTTTCTACCCTTGAAAGGCACCATACTGAGCTTTATCATATATTTGAACAAGAGATAAAGTGCTAGCGACTTGCTCTTTGTCCAGCATTGTATCATCTGCAAACATCACAAGGATAGGGTCTAATTGGTTATGTTTTTAATATACAACATAGAAACCAATGATATATACTGAGACCTGGATCACTTCGAACTTTGAGGTTGATAGATGATATGTGGGTCACACACCTGTGAATTAATTTGAATAACACCACTACGGAAGTTTAGAAATAAACAATCAATGAAAGGCGATTAGCTCTTAGTCTTTTTAAGAATAAAAGATGTACTGTCTAGTCAAGCCAATATCTATTAAGTACAATTATACTAACTAGTACCTGTCAATAAATTAGAGGGCAGGTCTCTTAAGATAAAGGTGCTAGGCCTCATATTTCCCATATAATCTTACGTCGAATTATATCCAGCATATTTTATATTGCACATAACATTAGGCAATTAATGAACATGTTTTTAGACTTTCTAACCATTCAACCCTACAATATGTTTGTAAAATCATATATATATAGTCCACCATAATAGTCCTAATTTTTAATGGATTAGACAATCCAGTTTTTAAAAGAACTACACCATACGAAAAGAAACCACTGGAGATCAAGCTCCTCCGCATCAGTGCATCATGACACGGTCATGTTTATCAATTTTACAATGCCTATAGGGTAATAATTACTGCGCAGGATGATCTCCTGGAGTCTGGTCACTGACCATCAACCCATACTGGGTGGCCATTAAACTGGGTTCAAGAACAGCCCAGTATAGTATTCTATTGCATAGTATTGCATTAAAACGGTTGCTACAGCTTGCCAGTGGCAGGCTTTTCTAGCAGTTTCTTGTACATTATCCGGAATTAAGTACAAACACGTTACTACCTTGACCAAATAAATCTATTGCATATTTCCAATAGAAAATTTATAACCCCAAAAATCCAAGAGAAGCATATGCCATAGGCTTCACGTTGGGATGCGACTGCAGCAGAGGAGACAGAATTGTTAGATAAAAATATTAAAAGCAATATTTCGTACGTTCTCCTTCCTTATACTCTCCCTTCTAATGATACTAAACCATGCCCCACTAACTAGTCACTAAAGAGAATAACCTAGTATCTATGTAGTCAAAAAAAAAAAAAAGGAATGGTATGAAGAAGATGGTAAAGCAAACCCTGTTCAGTGTTGGGGATAACCTAAAATAGAAATAGCCCTAAGTCGTGAAACTACGCATAGAAGGACATGGAATATAAGGGCAAGTCCGCAGAAAGAAAGAAGAGGGGTTGTACGTTAAGCTGGGCATGGTAGCCCTAAACTAATCCCATACAAGTAAACTCGCATTTCATCATTATTAGCAGTCGGATTTTCTTGTGGTTGTGCAACAAATTTTCAAATTATCGAGAAAATATACACGACCAAGCCAAACCAGACTATAGATATATTCCTGGCCATTGCTGGGTCAGCTATGCGATCCTTATTATTAGTCATAGTTACGTGTGTTACCCGCTCACAGAACTCAAATGCCCTTCCTACGCAACCTAGAATTTGTAAGGTTCACAGAATGACACAAAACCACCTACCACTGCTGTATAAGAGGTAAACTTTGGTGTAAGGTCATCACCAGTGATGTTGATGAAGGCACCCTTGTTGCCCATCTGGTCACTAAGGGTCAAAGGATGTGTTATTATTGATGTCACCTCATTGTCCTAAAATAGATCACTTCTAAATGCCAATACAGAAAGACATATTATACCCAACTTAAAGCATCACCCTAAGCACGTGTATATTTTCGCCTATGTATCCCGTCCAAACAATACGCAGGGATGCTACATTATAACATTATCCAGTTAGCATGTCACAACCTCATATATACATACCAGTAGTTAGGGGCCGAAAAGATTGTTATGCATTTGCCACCGTGTTGGACTTCATAGCCATTGTCTTTAACCTCGTGACTACGTACCACATAGTCTGTGGGATAACATGTTAGTACAAACTGAGCGTATGCATCATGTGATAGGTATCTCAGTAATGGGGGTTGGAAGATGCCAGTCTATATCACCCACTTCACCCTATCATTACATCACTCGATGGTGGGATATGTACCGATAGTACGACTCAATTAAATATGAGAAATAGGTTGGCTTCGGCAATGTTTTCACGTAACCAAGCTATTCTATTCATAGAGCTAAGGGTAACTCTCAGGTAGAAGACCAATCCGGTTTAGATCGCAATATGGATTCTAGATCTAGATCTAGATCTATCGTCGATCGTGCGATTAATGTCATTAAATTAGATTGGTCAATTTTGATTTTAATCTCACCGCATTTGTTAATATATGATTATGCTATTATATTATATCAGAATCTGTGGTAGTTCTAACGACTTGTCTAAAGTCTTCGGGATCTCCAATTGGTTTGCATATATTAATAGCCATTGGATCTGAATTGTCCTTAATGCTCAGTTGTTGTGATCGCAGTCTAAGGTCATAGGACACACACAACTAAAGGAAGGATTGACTGACATAGTATCTAACACTAGGATAGACAGGGTATCTGATCTGCCATAAGACCCTTTGGGTGGATAAGGAGGTAATAAAAAAGTACTGTGAATGTGTAATCCTACCTAGTTAATAAAAGCAAATATACAGGGCTAATCTCTATACATGTAGATATGTGAAGTAAACTGTAGCAGGAGCATACGCATGTATGTCTGATAAAATAGCAGTATATGACACCCCCCTATAGGCCTTTACACTTACCCAAATTGTTGTTTGCCAAGAAGGCCTCAGTCACATCGGGCCCAAAGTGCAGACCCACACCTCGCTTGCTAGGCGCCCGTCCATTCTATAGGAACCAATATCACATTCAGTTTATCTTCACACTCACTAGTGTATCTCTAAAGTATTTCAGGCAGAAACATATTACTTACAATCGGCATGGGGTCGGCCCACAGCATTTCACACATCAAGCCTGCAAGGCCAATCTCAAGTTAGGTGTCATATTGTTAAGAGTATGAAAAAGTTTGGAGCTATGCACATAGAAACTGATTTTGGTGTGAACCATTTAAGAGGAGTGTAGATTATAGACTTAATAATTAAAAGAGGAAATGATAGCAAGGTAGTCTGTTGGTATCCCGTACGTGCATATAAAAACACATGCAGCTATGCATAAACAACTCTAACAATGGTGCAGAAGATGGCTCTGCAGTATCTATTTACCAGAATCAGGGGGCTCCCTGAAGCGATCCACCTTGCGAATATCATCCAGAGTCACACCATCCTTAGAGAACAGACCTCCGTGTACAACCTGAGGTGTGAGGTGTATGTAGTGGATAGGGTTATCAGATTAGCTTTGACTGGTCTGTCACCACCAGGTGGCCATCAGCAATTAATCAGCATATGTCTTTCATCATATGCTCCTTTATCTACCATCTTGATCAATATTTAGAAAGAAATAAAAAAAATCAAAGAAGGTCTTGTGTCATAGGGAAATGGGAAGAATGGAAATAGTAAGGGCAAAGAAAATAAACAAAAAAAAATGATCAGGGGGAAAGCCGAGAGAGAGAGGAGAGTGAGAGCATACAAAGATCTTGCCAGCCACACAGTGAGCCAAAGGAATAGTGCGGAACACCTCGTGGAAGAGCTCCACCATAGTATCACTACCTATAACCCGCCCCCTGTTAGCAGTCGGCCCTATTAGAAACAGACCTCTCTGAGGGCTAATGAGACTGATTAACTAAAAGATTAGACACTACCTTAGAGGGATGACCATATAACACCTCGTAATATTAATTAAACTACTTCATTGGTTAATGTGTCTGCTACAGCGAATCAACTAGAACTGACTTATTTCCAATGCATATTAGACACATACCCAGCATTCTTCAGCCTCCCGAAGCACTACCACACTTACCCTTTGCCTTGACCTCCCCATCAAAGCCATACATTTTATTCATATTAATACTCTCGTGATTTCCTCGGGCCATGTAGAAATGGTTAGGATAACACAGCTTAAAACTAAATAGAAGGAGAACCACCTCAAAACTGAAGGATCCTCGGTCAACAAAGTCACCGTTGAAAAGCTGTAATTTGTTAAGAATAATACATGAACAGCCACGCTAGTACAATACAATCTGTTGAGTACGCATCACCTATACATACTTTACCCGGTACTGTACCTCACTATGCATACACACACATGCATACATTACATACACCAAACCATACAACAGATCCATGCATATAACCAATAGTGGCACACTTAAAATGCAATATTGTAATAATTAAAACAATCACAGCCTAGTATATATATCAAGCCTGCAACATTCCCAGGTGTACTATGTATACAATGGCACGCCCTCTTATCCATATATAGATTAATCCACCTGCTAATCTCTCTGCACACTAATACCCCGCTTATTGCTACTACAACACATCAACCCCAATTAGGTGCAGCAATATATTGGGATACATAAGGGTTGGTCTCACTAGGAAGGCCGTTGAGGTTAAAGATGTTCAGCAGATCGTAGAACTGACCATGGATGTCTCCACAGATAGTAAACTTACTATCCTTAGGAACAGCAACGTCCACCAAGCTCGGCTGCTTCTCGAAGTACTCTTTAATCCGCACCAATATCTGCAAGCCCTCTAGTCAGCACCCAAGGGGATCCCATTCTAGCTTATCTGCTCGCTTCTAAACCCTCCCTTCTCAGCTAACATTATCCTTATATGGGGTCCTACACTACCCCCTCTATTTACAACCTAATTGGTCAATATCTGTCAAGTCCCCCATACCTGATAGGCATATTTCTTGTGAAGACGTTTCTCGGAACGGAAATGCTCAGTCAATTCAACAATAAATTCAGGGGTGACGCCCCCCTCGGGAAGGCGAGGACCTTCATACTCTGCTTCTACCACTATACCACACCTAGTTAGTAGGGTTAACTCTGCTTTGGCAGAAAGCCAATGGGCATAACGTGTACCCAAAAACAACCCCACCTTAATCCAGACCCACATTACTAGCGGTCTATATTATATAAGTACTCACCCATGGAGTCCAAATCCAGTGTATCAATCACAGAACCAACATCCCTTGAGATGGCCTCAGTAAACATGATACGCATAACAATCCGATCACATTCCTTATACTTGGCCTGTGCTGCCTTATCTTTAGGGGCTAGTTTAACCACCTGCATCCCCGTCTGGCCGTTAGATACCTAGTGAAACCCTTTACTAATGGTGCAGGCTCCCGCCCTGCCCTTGTATTTACAATATAAATCCAATGAGGATAAAGTTCATTGCTATGCAAGACAGACTTATCCTCCCTGTCCGTACAGCTATATATCCCACCCACTATCCCTGTAAGTGTAAGTATTGCTATCCCCAGGGGCTATAGGAGTGGCCAGTTTATAGATAGAGCCTCACCGTCCGGAAGTCCTTCAAGCTCTCTTTGTACTTATTGAGGGCGAAATTGGCTGTGGCTCTACGGTAATAACCCTGTTTGCCCAGAGCTAGAATTAGACCCCTACCATAATCAAATGGAGGTGGAGCTCATGGGTACAGTACAGTGCAGGTTAACTATAGTTTGTACCTACAGTTATCATAAACAATTGTCCTCGACTAGATTTCACCTCACATTATCTATAGCATACCACACAAAGAATGTGCATTTATTTTAATTATCCACTCATTATGGATAAAGGAAACTTGAGACCAAGACCCAGAAAGTCAGTGGTTATGGCATTGAATAGCAATAATCAACATAAAACAGCCTGATCACCTAGATGGAACTCGCTTTATTGAGGTAAGATGCATATTGAGCAAGGTATAAACAATGACAATCAACAAACGCTGTTAAAAGCTACTTTAGAAAATTAAGCAAATTGGCATGGACCCACTTACGGGCCTATCACCGTCATAACACCAAACATGGTATTAAAAAGAGGTAAACCACTAGTTTAGTCTTATACGCAAGCCATAATCAGGACCTACCACTCGGCAAAAGTGGCATTAAATGCACACAATGAATATTTGTTCCATCAATTTAGAAAATATAATAAAAAGTTATGATAAAAGATGGAGAACAAGAGACAAGAGGCTCACCTTGGTAAAGGTCTTGTCCATCTCGAGGGCCTTATTGGCATCAATAAGAGCATAACCATATGCCTCTGTCTTAATATAAGAAAATGCACGATTGCCCCAGTAGGCAGGAACGTGTGGATTTAACTCAATAGCCTGTGTGTACAAGTCTACCGCCTCACTGTAGTGGCCCGCTGTCATTCCCCACCCCTATTAGCCTACCTGCCCTCTTACTACCCCCATTCTGTCCACGTGTACCTAATTTATGCCTTACCCTTAAATTTTTCGTTCCCTTCATTCTTTCTTTCCTCGGCTAGTAACACAACCTGGGGGTCGAGCTCTGGGCTTTTATTGACGATTGCCATTTTGTTTATTAACGACCCCCTAATAGCTGGTACAACTCCAAAATTAAAAGCAGGGAATGCAGTTAAGAGGGAAGTGCTAGCTAGCCGCTAATTGCTTCCTAGGCCCATTACATTACTCCCAGTTAGAATTCCAGGGCGTATGCGTAAATGCTATTGGATTGAGTAGGACCTAGTGATAGACCATGCGGATATTAATCTGCATTCAGTATATACTAATTCTAGAGTATTTACCGATAGTTCACTGAGTTTTCAATGACCTAGTTAGGGCACTAGGTCATTAAGACAAAGGTCATTAAGACCATTGTAACTTATATCTACGATCTACGATAAAAGTTGACAGGGTTATGGGCCCAGCACGCTTCCACTGCGCCACTCTGCTGGGTTGATCTCGATATATACCTTTATAATTCTTGATGAAAGTAAATTAGGTTTAATGAATATGTACATACCCACGTAATCCTATTAAATAACAATAGTTAAGTTAAAGACTCATGATAACTATAATAATAGGAGTAACAATAGAGCGTGTTAGAAAGTGCAATACTTGGTCTGAATTGCAATATATACCAGAATGATGGTTTTTGTATTATGAAAACAGGGGTGCCAAAACAGATAACGGGAACAATTGGGCACATTATGGTTTTTTTGTGACGCTCTGTTTCTTTTCTTTTTTCTCTTTTTTCTTTTTTCGTTTTGAATTATTCACAACCTCGTTCACTGTAACGATTTTCAACGTAATGGCAGCTGCCTCTGATCATTTCTGGCAGATTGAAGCTATGGCATTTTTACTATGCCAAATGGAGGTCAGATGAATACAGAGCAAAAGGTGTTTATACGTATATTATTGCAAAGCAGAAACGCAATATATGATGTTTTGCTTCTATCATTAGGAAGCTAATCGGCTTTATTTATTATGTTGAGATTTAGGGTTTAACCCCGCTGGTTGTCAAGTATCATGATATGTATCATTATAAATCATCCTTACAGAAAAAACAATTGCAATTATACAATGTTGAGGAGTAGATGCTTTTATACTAATAAAGAACACTATCCATTCACACACCGAATATAACAAACTCTGCTAGGTGGTTATATGCAGATTATTGATTGAATCATGGCCGTACTTTACGGTCTAATACTGTGACAAAATGTATTTAGTTGACTTTTAGATGCGGTAGAAACACCTCACTTGGGTCATATAGAGATAATCCTTTTGAAGAGGTCCCTGCCTACCATTACGATTGGATGAGTAGTAGGTGGCCAGCCCATCCCACAATAAACGAGTAGATATAAGAAATGAATTAGGTTTATAACTTTGTTCTTTCTGGCTTAGGATTCTGTGATATTCTCAAGATTATCTAACTCTCTTTGCATTCATGTTATCACACTGGGTTTAAGACTATAGGAATATTATTGTCTTTACAATCCTTGGAGCTCCAGCCATGCTCTGATAATCAAATACAGTTCCCTGTATGGGCTCCTGCCAAATTCTTTATATGCCACTCACTGCACAAGTCACCAAGAAAAACTGTATATATAATGATAAACTAGACCCTATTATTAAGATGTTGATATTCAACAACATTCTTACAAAATATAAGGTATAAGCACTCTTCACCTAGGTAACTACGAGTCCGAGCGGGAGAGTATGCCCTATCAAGGCCAAAGAGGGTGGTTTAGTCAGAGAAGCATGTCCTAACCATACCTGGCTTAGACAAGAAATTAGGCTGCCTAGGGAAAAGAAGGAAACCCTATGCAAACCTCAGTCACACCACATGGCAGTATAGATAGATTGTCTTTCTCGGTTGATATTACCCAGTCCAAGTCAGAGCTGGATGTTCAATCACCACGCCACAGCTAACCTCGGAGCATATTTTTAACTAATGTTACAACCTTTGAAGGTAAACTATTTGGAATAAGTAGCAGACAAATAGCCGGACAGGGTCCATTCCCAGTGAGTATAGGTAGCAATCTATAGAGAGATCATAGTACACTATTGTGTGGTCAAACCTGTTACCTATTTGTCAGAGAGAAGATCGAGGAGTAAAGGTTAAGTAAAAAGAACTCAATATATTTGCAACCGTTTCTTCCTAGACCTAGCTTTGATGTCACGCTATCTACTGTAAGAATAGGTTTATTATACACAGGAGGTGTAGGTGAAGATGTTTTCTTCAATGTGAGAAGAGAACACAGGAGGAAAGAAGGGTCGCTGTGTTTGGAATCCTCTAGTGCCCAGAGAAGTTTTGTTGAACAATGACTATTGTTAGGAGTGAATCAAACACAACTATTTGCGAAATTGACTTAAAAGGAAAGCTACGGGCAGCTCTGTCAGTTATTCTTGGATTTTTATACGTGTCATATACGTATTTAAGGTAATGAATAGGATCAACGGAACCCTCTTCCTGGTGGAAGTCACTGTGTGTGTAGTTATATGTAGAAGACCTCAAAGCATTAAAAAATAACTCCTTCCAATTCAGAAACTTCAGAAACAGATAGAAAGATTTTCTTAGAGTGTTACAGTATATAAATAATAAAACTAGGTTGATAATACATATCCCTCTCCCTTTGGCGTGTTAAGTATGCAATGCATACAGTGAGCTTTAAATCAATCGAGAATTAATTACTTGGCCTTATTTATTTATAATTCCAAAATTGCAAATATTGGGTCGGCTTACAGCTTGAAGAGAGGACAAGCGAACTATATAGCCAGCTATCTGTATACTATACATAGATATATAATAGAGAGAGCATAATAAATACAGTATTAGAGATAGTATATATCTAATATATATAATATATTATTGTTGACCCCGGTTGGTGGTCATCTAAAACTACCAACCTGACTTTGTAGACAAAACTCCTTGTACTGTCCTCATACAACTACCATATAAACAGGCCACAATCACACCATGGACATTCTCTCAGATTATCTCAGCCAGGTAACGTTGCATGAAAAGGTTTCTAGGGAACCATCTAGCGCTTACTGATTCTTTTTTCTGGTCCCAGTTGCTCCAGGCTGTCCATGCTAATGATGGGGCGGCATGTGCTCACCTTCTATCACTCAAAGGGTATATGGCGCCTGCTCTTCAACAAGCGTTGCAGGTACGTTTGAGACTGGATGGTGAGGAGGAATATCATGAGAGGGTGATAGAGTGATAGGGGGAAAGCGTATTAAACAAAACGAAATGGCCTGTTAGTTACAGTAGTGGTACACAACTATACACATTAAGACCAGGCAAGCAATGCAAGTCCCTTTTATATGTTAATAGAGCTATTATGAAGTCTGTCCACAATCGTGCTTTGTATGCTTTGAAAAAGCCAATTTATAAGAGAATATATTACATAGATAGAGGAGAGTAAGAGGGAAAGGGTATATAGTGTAGTGCATATATGTGACTGCACATGGTATGTTTGTATTTCATTGTGTTTGCTTCTTCAGCAGTATTAATAACGATCGGAAGGGGATAGCTAGGGGTAGAAGAAAGCCCTTCCATACACGAAACAAACATACTCCACCCTTCTCTAAGCAACACATCGCCTGACTATAACACTGTCTTTATCGCTATAGAATGGAGACTTTAACATGAACGATATCAGAAGATTGTGTGCCAATGGCACCAATGCCGAGGAAGCAGGTTGGTTGGGGGCAGCAGAGCTCGCCTTGGAATGCATAGCAACCCCCCAAGCCCATCTCCGGCTGGGGCCAATCAGCAAGTTGGTGGCATATCCTGCCTGTCACGATATTTAAGGGTTGCACATCTGTAGAAATACGTTAAACCAATTTCATTCTATCTGCCTAACGATTTGTGTTGGGGAAAATGGGTTGATGAGATGAAGGGAAGAGAAATGTTGATGGCAAGAGCTGAGGGGAGTCTGAAAGATCTTAAATATTGGGTGATAACCTAGTGGAATTGTATGTATATAATACTACAAAGAAATAAAAATAGAAGAGAGAAATGCATAGGAAGAGACAATCACCTGTATTTCTGGATACAGTCTCTCGCCACCCACCATAGCAGGATAGCTGTACTAATATGCACCCACATCTATGTGCTTATATGCATATACTTTGTTGTTGATTTAGAAAGGCAAACATATATATATATATATAGTTGACAGCATGCGAAGAGCTATACTATAGTTATCCCAGACTCGTAGGCCTTAATAATTGCCACATCCTATTTATCACCCTTAACTGCACATACAAAGCTGAGAGGTCTAGCGGACCAGGATGAGTTTGCCCTCCCTGCAGCTTGTCAGCTAGTGGATGAATACCGTCATGTGGCTGCCCAGGTGGGTTAATCTCCTGTTGTATGCACAGTTATATGGTCTGGCCCTGGCCACAGGAAGGGATATGGGAGGGGGTAATGGGATAAGCCTGTATAATTGTCTCACTGGGGTTCTGACAGGGGCTAGGGGCTGGGGGCAGGCTGATGTCATGGGAAGTACTGAACTGAACAATGTAGCTGGGGAGGTACAAAGGTTGCAGCGTACATTGGAAAAGGACAGGTAAAAACTGGCCAAGGAATAGACAGAGAGGTGGGGGTGGGAGGAGGGGGCCATGGTGAATATAGTATGTGAATGCAGGGTGGAGAAGGAAGGAGGGTGCATGCATATATGCCCGATTGGCCGCATTAATGCTCTCTTTCTATATATATATATATATATTATATCGATCGGTATTAGTGATAAGGCTATCTAGATAATGGCACTACAGATATAGATATTACAGACGAACTCATAAGGCCTGGGATGAAATATCTTATGGGGACCATGTTACAGGACTGCCACCAGCTCTAGGAGGCTATATGTGGCATACCTACTAGTGGTCACCTACCGTATTATGTTGCAGGCTGGTGCCAGCAGTGACCCTGTAAGGCGCTTCACACACCTTCCAGAAAGATTGGGCCTGTTGCCCCGATCTGCCGCCGCGGCGTACTGCTTTGTGAGGGTGAGTGTGAGTGCTAGCCTGGGCGAGTGTGTAGCGAAGTCATGCATAGCTAGCGCGAAATCTGATTGATTAATGGCTGCACAGGGCCGGTCCATGTTCCTGGAAACCAACTACGAAGGTGCCCATAGGCATCTATGGCAAGCCTTTCTGGCCTGTCACCCTACAGCTGCGGGCAATATGGGTCGTATACTTCTTTTACTAGTACCCCTATCTGTCCTTCAAGTACGTCCGAACCCTGTGGTAAAACCTGTGTGGCTTGTGTGCATAGTTCTCTAACTGTGTTGAGTTGGGCTTACAGGGTGCTTACCCCAGTCGGCCACTCCTGGAGAAGTATGGATTGTACTTGTATGCTGATATGATGGATGCAGCCAGGTAGGATGTACGGTGGATATGAGGAGAGAATGATGTAATGATGACAGGGTCAGGCGTGTCATGTGGGAGGCATTGTTTGGCGTATAGGGCACTACAATATTATCAGGGAACAAAAAAGGTGTCAATAATAGAGAGTAATACTGCTCTCAACACTACAAGGCAGTCTAATACTTTCGTTCTATTTGCATTTTTGAGCATTACACGTCCTATCATATGGATCCCCTTAATATCAGTCTACAATGACCATCACTCTCTGCTGTACTGCTGTGTTATAGGCCATCTTTAAGCCACTCCCTTCCTCTAACCAAGCTGAACCTCATTATTGGTTAGCTGGCTTTTACCCACATGGCGTATAGGCATGACTTTTGGTTGTTAGTTAACTAATAAACATGGATATCAGTCAAAAGTGCTCACAGGGCAGGTAGGGAGGGGCAGGTAGGTCTGCTAGATAACCTGCTGGCCCAGCATGAAGGCCTGTTGGTGAAGCGGGGAGTGTGGATGCTTCTGGACCGACTGAGATATATGGCCCTGCGTAATTTGATCATCAAGCTGTGGGTTTCACTCCTTCCTCCACCCATAGCTGCCCACCTTACACTAACACTGTCTAGTTCTGGAAGATTATGATCGGTTGTTCAGCCCATAATGATAATAGGCTAATGGTAGTGATAGTCTAACGGGGTAAATCCCCTGGAGTGAATCGATCTTCAATAGGTTGAGGTGATTAGTGTCGAGGAAACTAGGGCACGACTTAAAGGGATTATGTCATACTATGATTGAACTGACTGAACATTACACTACATTATATACTTACTATACACAATACACTGCATTATATGCCATACACTATACACTATACTATGCACTTTGTGGGTGTACAACGTGCAATTATTGCATAGAAGAACTTGGGTACTGTGTCATGGCTCCTATAATGATGAGAGGTCAGCATGGTATGCCCCCAAGGATATAAGCCTGGGCCGAACAAGAAAGGGCTGGATATAGGTATTGACATGTGGGATGGGAATGGTATATAGGACCCAGGTGCAGGGCAACCATATTAAATGGGCCAAGCTAGCCCTGGCCTTGAAGGTGGCAGGCATTGCAAACCCCCAGGAGGAACAAGTACGAGAGATGTTGGAGGTGGTCTTAAATAAGGCAAGTAATGGGTCTACTATGTGTTCTATGGCCTGTATCCACAATCATGCTGGCACATCCTGTCCCCATCGCAAAGTCATATAACCCAACACTCTTTGCTTTCAAATCATTTATAGTGTTAAACATATCAATATCTAGCATTTTCATTCATTGTATTTCAACTGACCCGCAGTTCTAAAACATTCACATTGCGTCAAGTAGTCGACCATTGATCATTGGGATTGGTGTTTGTTTGCATATTTGTTTGTAAAGAAATGGCATATAGGACCCTATCCCTAGTGCATAGAACCTTCACAGTGGCCCCGGTTATACAGGGCCTCCTATCAACCTTTCCACGCTCTACACTGCAGACACACTAAAAGGTACTGACTGATACCACTCCCCTGCAGTATCTTAAGGGGGTATACAGTGAAGGAGCTCATGTGCTGGCGCTAGCTAAGGGCGATAACATGGTGCAGGCCCTGAGGCCATAGGCCTTCACAGCCCCTCACAACCCAGCCTGGCCTGCTTGGTTCCTCCCTCGTCGTCCGATTCGGCCTTGCGCTTCCTACGGCAAAACGACCCATCTGTTAGTAGCAATCCATTGGTGCCCCTCGCACCAAGACCCTAAAAACATACTTGATTGAATATATATATAATAAAGACACTAAGTAAATTAACAAAGTATATACTATGCAATAAACTGTAGAGACCAATTGCTTGAGAGGGTTATGCACTGAGCCTTATCAAGTGGACCTAATACATAGAGTCAAAAATACTAGTAAGACCTGGCATATTGTACTTAAACTATATTCCTTTGGGCCTCTACTGTGCTTGCAAGCCAACGCCCATCCTAAGCACAAGATACACTTGACTATGTAATAAGCGAATCGCTGTTTAAGTCAATGTTTTGTTTCGAAAAGCATTTAAGGCAGAAACGGCCCCAAGGGAGGTTGTAAAGAAGACTGCGGCCAGAACTTTCTAGTGTAAAGCTGTAATCATGCTGCATGTAAATAATATAATCCTCCCTACGTACTTTATGGCGGTCTCCACAATCATTAAGGTCTCGCCGTCGTCCTCAGCAGGATTGGCCTCCTTACTTGGCTCTGGCTCTGGTTCAGCTGTGCCCACCACCTCAAAATCTGTGACCTCGGTCAAGTTCCTGTAATAGGCCCCAATAAGAAATTGTAGTTGGCAGGGCCTCAATCAATGTGGTTTGGAAGGATATAAATAGTACAAATGAAAGCATAGGGCAGAATAAAAGAGGTTAATGTCACCAACCAGGGCAAGGCCCACCCATACTTCTTAACTTACTTGTGACGTAGGTGTACGGTTAGGGTGAATTTCTGAAGGAAGTCGTCCACCTGTAAGGTGGTCACTCGGGCCAAGCCCAGCTGTGACAGGGTTTTTAACAAGTGGCCAGGGACTATCTCGTCCTCGTCGCTGGACAGGAGGATGGATGCCCCACACATGACATCAGGTGCCACCATATTTAGTTTGCCTTGCAAAACCTGCTGCTGTAACACCTGCAGCGTCATTTTGTCCAAGTTGGCATATATAGTGACCTCAGGCCTGTACCCGTATGTATATCAGTGCGGGGCCATTCTCTTGTCAATAGATATGCCTGGGGCCTCGTATATATGAGGTATACACACATTGGGGGGGCTATCCCACTATACTGCCTAAGGGTTCTCCTCCCAGTAGAAAGACTTACTTGGGTGCACATACGTAGCATTTGGGGTTGGGTTGTTCCAGGGCGTTAGGTACAAGCAGCTTCTTCCTGGAATTGGGTACTCGCCAGAGGTATGTCTGTAATGCAAGAGGAGATGTCAGTCCTGCAGTCACGCTGATGGACCCAGCCCTTGCCGACCACACACCCACACACCGTCTGGCATCTCTTCCACTGACCCGCTAGAATCTTCATGGCCTCTTGCACAATAAGGCCGGCAATGACAGCATTGGTGGTGGGGATGGCTGGGATAATGTTACCCGCCATAGCTGCAAGCCACAAGAACCCAGGTAAGTATCTCGTGCACTCTCTCCTCGTCCATTGCCATCAGCATCCAGGTAATACTGCCATCCCAGTGAGTGCATGCGATGAATGTTCTATAGGCACTACACACCCACATTACATACATTTTATATCAAAGGGGCACTTGGTAGGGATCCCAAAGACATGGCTTCGAAGGTTGGAGGCAGCAATGACGAAATTCAAAGCTATAGGGGGATGGACGGGTGGATATGTTAACAATACGCCATTTGTGGGAACCTCATTAGTTGAGATAATCAATATGGCAAAATTTACAACAATGTGACGTAGATGTCAATAAAAACATCGCAATGGTTGCGTATATGCCTTTATGCTTTGTATGTGCTAGATATTTTAGAATACTAGCACTCTAAATCAACTATTGACCCTTACATGGACTCTGTGTTCATACATACCATCTTCGTCATCTTTATCCCATCCCAGCTCTCCCTCGGGGCTGCACAGCTGGGCCACCCTCAGCTTCTTTATGCTAACCATCGCACAGGGCAGAGAAGAAATGGATCAGTTCATTGATTTAAAATCATGGAAAAGTATAATTCTTTTTTTGGCAACAGGAACTGTTGCAGCAAAGAAAAAAATCGTATGTTGGCACAATAGGTATAAACATCAGACAATGTACATTGGTCCATTCAGTATTATACCATGTTTTACAGTGGTGTTGCATCATAAGCCTTTATAATCTGGTTATACCAAGATACTATCTCCCTTCGTGTAGTAGAGGTATATATACACACCTCTTAATAAACATGTCCCCACACTCGCGCATGGACCACATTCTTTGGGATGGCAGGGCGGGCTTGGTGTCCATGTGTGGGGTCTCATCGGGTAAGTCGGCTAGATGCAGGGGGGTGGGTGATCTGCGCTTCTCCCATAGCTTGGTCATAGACAGCAATGTCTCCACATCGGCACGGAACACCTACAGAGAAAGTATAAGATCATCATATGACTGGCAATATCTAATATCTAGTCTTACAGCAGGCCACCTACTCTATCAAAGATCTGTGGGCCATCATACTCCACTGAGGTCGCCCATCTGCGTAATGCCGTTGTCTCATCTCCTGGTTGCTTATCATTGCCATTGCCTAAATGTACATAGCGCCGTGACGTAAACCCAACCCAATAAGTAAATATCCATCGATCTATATTCACACAGACAGATACAGTTGGACCTTCCTTTATACAAAGGTGTACTTGTTCATATATATGGTTAACACCAATAAACATTAGAAATCGTTCATCCCGCTGAACTCAATTACACCAATACACTCGTTTATATATAGGCCAACAAGACTATTGCATGTATCTAAGCATATATATGCATATAACCTCCTTATACATCAAGAAGGAAAGGGCAATGTATAAAAGATTAGAAGTAAAGAGGCCTAATATGAACATTGACAGGGTCAAAGTAATATAATCTGACTGTCATATAAGGTGGCTTGAACCTAACAGCCAATCATGCAAATATTTAAAAGTATATCCACCTATGGCCTCAGGGTCATCCACATTCGGCGAGATGGCATTGTCATCCTCGGCATGGTCAAATAACTGCCTGCATGAAAGAGATTGGTTAGCTGGACCTCACATCACCAATCACAAGGCTACTAGCCTATATGACACCTATCCCCCTCATGGGTATATCCGACGCATAGCATTAGTATCATCTGGCCACCATGTTAGACTCAGCATATGCTAGGGTGCTCATGGCATACATATATGCATACAGTAATCTATATATATAATTGCCAATTTTTCTAGATGCCCAAATCAGATGACTTCGCACTATAATTGGACAAATGGGCATAAGGAGTGGAAGAAGTGTATCATTGATGACAACATCTATAACCCCCCAAGGCACACTCTATGCTATCACCCCACAGGATGACACCTCAGGACCACGGCAGCGACAAGTGGACAGACATATTAACATGATTGGCTGGAAGAGAAAGATAGGGGAAAAGGGAGCTCTTACTGAAACAGATACTTGGCCCATACAATGCAATGGATGGGCTGTGAAGGTGTGTTGCGGATGGTGCAAACAGGATGTTTCTTGGGAGCAGGCTTGGGCTGACATTCAAAGCACTCAGTGTGTCCCTACCAACCCGTATGATCAGTACCAATCATACTCTTTAGACGTCCTCTGTCCCACCTTAAAACACATTTTCCCGCCAATCACTCGATATAACTTTCAAGGGTGCGTAAGGGAATCACAATCCAACGCCCCAATCAGCTCTTAGTCTAGTTGCATACCACATCCTTTACAAAATAAGTACAGACAGCACTGGTGGATGGTTAGGGCTCTAACCACTGGCTTTACTGGTTTAAAGTCCAATCCAGCTTAATGATTACACTACCTGTACAGCATATTTCCCCTACACATCCACTATAAGATCAACGAAGGTGAAACATTGTAGGACACGCCAAGGCAGTGGATGCCTACCTTTAAGATGACCGATACCTGGCCTAGGTAGCCTGCTGTACCACTCTCTACTAAGGGAACATTTGCCGCCAAACAAAGGCGATTGACGTGGTTGCGGGCACCTGTTACTTGGTGTCAGTAGATGTTCCCCCCTAGACCTCATCCATACACGCACACCTCATATCACAACACATTGCATTGCAGTACACACTCAGATTGTCAAGGGCATTAAGCACAATGGTAAACCCTGCCACAAAGTCAGGGCCAAACTCCTCGCTTTTGACGTCGGAATGATGGGCCACGAGGTTTACAGCTGGGTTCATGCGACCGACAGCCTGAACAGCCACCTACAGACGCCCAGACCAATCATTACACTGCCCACTGCCACTCAGACCAATCATTACACTACCCATATCAGCCTGAACAGCCACCTACAGATACCCAGACCAATCATAACACTGCCCACATCACCCTGATTCCTTGTTGGCGCTCACCTTGGCCTTAGACTGACCCACATGTACCCTCTGGAAGAGGAACTGACGGTTGAGGTTACTAACATCAATGGTGTCTAAGTCAATCTATATCAGGAGGGGAAAGGGCCTATCTAGTCAGGCATTTTCTTTAGAATTGGGCACCTTCCAAGGAACAAGATCGTCAAAATCATGTCAAAACCTTGGAGTATAAAAAAGAGAAATGCCCTTTATAACCTAAGGCTCTATCTATAAACTTACCCATCGCCTATATGGACACACATATTGGAAGACCTGAACTTGTAATATCCATCAAATGCAATCAAGCATGAAAATTAGACTGAATCATGAACATAAACCAATATCTGTCTGGCCAACCTGAGAATGACTAAAGACCGTATCCTAAAACCCTCTTAAAACAGTAATAAATGCCATTTCTGACCCACATGTCAATTATGGAAGCATAATAGATGGCCTATCCTTCAACTATATGTATACAGAAACAAGGCCTAGTCCATATAAACCACACCACAGCGATATAACCACAGCAAAAAGGCCATAACCAGTAGAATATAGATAAAGGCTGGTGGTATCCCTTGACAACTAGAGGCGGGGGCAACCGGGGAAGTGTGATGACAATCATGGATATATGGCAAGGGAGAAAGGGCAACAGCAAAGAATAAAAAGCGGCAGAGAGGATCCTATGAGGTATTCGTTCATGCAACAAGAAACTCAAAATGAAGAAGAGAAAAGACTCCAAAAAAAAACAATAGAGGAACGAAATGGCACATTGGTAATAAACTCACACTTCAAGTTAGACAGAAGGATACAAGAGCATGAAAGAAGGCAAGAAAAAAGGAAGAAGAAAACCTGATCAAAGGGGAATAAGGTATATTGGCAAGGGAATGAATTGGGCAAGCAGACCTACCACTTCGATATGCTTAAAGCCAGAAAGGACTAAATTCTTTAGCAGCTCACAGCCAATGCCACCCATGCCCACCACTAACACTCTAGCCTGCTGCACGGACCCAAACAGGCCCTCTCCTAGAAGTCCCTTTAATGCATTCTCCATATTGCCGTCAGTCATAAAATATAATATACACGGGCACAACGGTATTTATCGATCTATATTATAGTATTTGATTATTGTATGCTAGTTGGTACCCTCGGGTTAAATAATAAGGCCTGGATGATTAGTGCCATTACGAACTATTGGTAAAGTATATTGAGTTGCCGCATGACGTCATTGTTTTCATACTAGCGGCATATCGTTCTGATTAACTGTGCCGATAACATAACTATTAATCCCAATACTATTAATCATTAATCGCCAATATGATAAATTATTTTTTATTGAAAGCTGTGAAATTATTTAATAAAATTCAAAAACTATGATTTTATTTCAAGAAAAATTAATAATTGTATCAAAGAAGCACTGCAAATTTGCATCCTTACCAGTAAGTAATACACGTCTGTATTGACCAATTAAAGCTTCTTTTCTGAGCAGTAGGTTCTGTATGATTGGCTTATTAATTTTCTACACGAATGGCAAGGCAAGGCGAGTAGAATCTTTTGTCCAATAACAAAGCAGACAGTGGATTTTGGCGCCATTCTACATTGCTCTGCCCAGGAAAAAGCAAAGCAGACCAAATACTATCAATAGCATGGTTAAGATATATACTAGTATTGCATTTAGGTGGTTGGGGCTGTAATTCTACAGGTGTTAGGTATTGGTTATTAGAGGTGTCTAAAGGGTTGGTGTGTGGGACTAGATATAGTTATAAGTTACTAGTGGTTTTATTGAGAAACATAAGGTATCCAGAACTACAAGATGGCTGGACGAAGGACCAGGAAGCAGACTACAGGCAAGAAGGTGGCAGTGAGTGCAGCACACTATGTAGGCTACGTGGATGATGAGGAGTCCGTTGACAGTATAATGAAGAAGTTTGAAGAGCTGCAACGCTTTCAGGAGCAAATTAAACTTGCTCCGAGGTGCGCATCCCCATCTCTTCTCCTGTACTCCCTATATTATTAGGACAGCCACGGGTCTTTTTTATTGCTGAAACCACACTAAACTTTGAGGAATAAGTAATCTCCCTCCATATTGGGTTATCTTTGGGCATTATTAGAATGACTGTTCTCATTTCCACACCCTAAAACACGCGCTTACACTCATTACTTTCTTCCCTCGTTCATCTGCTGGAATGGATAGACAGCCTCTTTAAAACTGTACATTCAAATAGCAATAGCAAACACGTATGCATATATAAGTATTGTTATATTTATTTTGGAAATTTGGTCAATGTTCCTCTTTTTCCCTCCCTGCCTATTAATTCTTTATTATTCAATATATTCCTTTATTGGGGGTTACTATTCCTCATTATATTGTCGTGCTGTTCCTGCTAAATGTAACTGGCTAGTCATGTTCATTTCGCAGGTTGTATATTTAAATGTGTATGTGTATTTATGTGCATGTACACCTGTCTATATGTGTATGTATATTAGTATAGAAAGAGGAGGAAGGAAGGAGCGAGAAGACCTGGGAGGAAGTGGCAAAATATACTTATAGAGGGCTAAGCCAATAAGTCTCAGTGAAGAGTGTCAGGCAAGAAGGTAGCAACTAACTGGGCTCATAGCCAACCAGAGGGCGAGGAGGCACAGGAAGCTGTGGAAGAAACCCTTACCCAACAGCAGCTGGAAGAGGTTTTCAAGCGAACCTCTATGTTTTCAGCTCGACTACTTACTGGTGAGTTCTGCTTTGTGTGTTTGCTGTCCCCTGAACCTAGATGGGAGTGGATTCAATGGGCGAGTGGAAAGGAATATATAATATATAGGGGGATTGTACATGGTATTGGTTGTCTGGGCTAGTTATGTTCAAGACCCAATCATAGGGCTAGCTTGTACCCGGGTCTTGAACCAAGCAACGGGCCCATATTATTGGATGATTATTCAATTTAATTTAATGGCCCATTTACCCTTAGTATGATAAAAGATGTTTTGATTGGTGGGTGACATGGCAACTGGGGTCTAGGGGAGCACGCTGCGGCCACAGAAGATATGATGTGGGATGATGAAGAGGCCTGGAGGGCAGACCTGTTCCTAAGAGACCGTGACGATGATGGGGAAGTGTAGGTACCTCTAAAGGATACGGGTAAGGTTGGGTGATGACAAGCTAATGCGGGGGTATCAGGTCTTGGTCTAGTGATGATGAACTCTGGGATGAGGAGGACCTATTTGAGACGGACCATCGCCGTAAGAGTCATAAACGAAGTAGTAGTGGGATACCTAGAGAGCCAAAAGCAAAGGTGTGTACCCTAGTTATAATTGCAGCCAAGACAGGCAGGTGCTAGGAAATGGGCCACTGATATCTATGCCTTGCAGAGGGCTCGTCTCAATAACCAACACATGGCTATGGCTGGGAACATGCTGGCAGGTGGCCAAAGGGCGGCTATCAAGAAACGTGAACGGTATGTACAATATGGAAGGTAAGATATATGTATGTGGGGAAGAGGTGCTTACAGAGGTTTATTCCTTATAGATTTCTGGACCCTCGCAAACCTACCTATGTTCGCATCCCGGCTGACCCCCTCCCCATCTCATGGGGAAGGATCATTCAGCCAATGGCCGTCACGGTATCACCTCGTCCCCCTTGTAGCCGGTAGGTCCTGCAGGGTAGGGCTATAGCTTATTGTCTGGATGGTCTGCCATGGTATAAGACGCATTGGTAGATCTTTTGGTCCACTATACTTTGTAGCATGGCTTATGAGCTTCTATGGCCATCTAATAGCGGTTATAAGTATGTTAGACTATTTAATTTAATTTCTTAGGCCGTTTTTTGACCATGTTTCCTTATGATAAAAGAAAGGCTTTGTGGTTGGCAGATAAGCATCCAGTTCTTTATATTGGTAGTGCTGGTGTTTATAACAAAAATAACGAGTAGTGGGGGATAGATATATGGAGTGCAACGTGGAAGAGACCAATCTGAAACAGGTAGTTGGAGGCAAGGCATTGTGTTTGCTTCTAGATCCTCCCCTGCTGCTACCAGGCGAATCTCCTGCCCCTGGCCGTATTAGCCTCAAGCAACTAGTAAGCCCCTATCCCCCCCAGTATCTATGTGAAGATATAGGGAGGTCTTGACTTACAGGAGGGCATGGGGACTACAGGAGAGTATGGCATTGCATCGCTTAGTAGACACTGGGTTTATCTTTATTTGGGTGGAGAAGGAACTTGTACCAGATGTTTTCGGTAAGGTATCTATGACATATAGTAAGAGAAAGGGCAGAGAGACATAGACTGACTGAGAACGCACAGCGCTCATGAACAAATGGGAATTTCGATATGTGGAAAACATCTGCTGGATGCAAAAGGGGGTAGACAACCGACTAGTACTACGCAACAGCAAATATATACCCAAGGCTAAGCTAACCTGCTTTATTTTCCGCAAGGTAGGTACATGTCTCAAACCGGGTATGAGTCCTAATATCTTATATGTTGTTTGTCTATACCTAGATCTACATGATACACTGATCATGATGTCTACAGGCAGGTGACGTAGAACTGCGGCACCAGCGGAATCCCGATGTTGTAACAGACTATATACCACCACGAGACCTGCAGGCCATAGCAGGTACTATTGGCCTGATGGCAAGGGGGGCCGTCTGACCTTCCCTTATATACTAACCAATACCCTATCTGACATCCACTCACTCCCCCAACCCCACCTTCCCACCCAACCCCCCACTACATAGGCTACCGTAAGTATCATCGACCAGACTTTATATATGATGTCATTGAGACCCTACTACCCGAGGCCCGATGCACCTGTGCGGCCAAGGACCATGCGGGTCGCCTAGTGGAACTGTAAGTGGCTGTGTGTGGGAGAAGTGAGGGGGTGAGGCCATAAACTCATCACAGGCCATCAGATGGGGAAAGACCGGCCAAGCTAGGGACGGGTGGACCACTATAGTGCAGCAGGCCTGATTGGCTGCTAGACGCCTTTTCTGCCCTGCTTATTGGCCGCGGCATCCATAGGTACCGCCGGCATTAACAGCCGGTACATGCCTGCCATCATGAAGCCTGAAATGATGCTGGGGTTAGGCATTTAATATAGATGTATATAGAGTGAGAATAGACCGCCTGGCACGATGGGGAGAGGCTATCTTGTAACATGAGATTGCCTTTGGGGCCGACTGGGCTTGCATTTGCATATCACAATAGTGATTGATGAAACACTTAGACATTTAAAAAATATCTCGTTGAAAGGAATAGCTGAATACGCTATATTAACAGGTAGTATAATATATAGGTTTTTAAGATTTACAGCAACTATCACTTACGCTGTGTCACACAAAATCAGGTAGACCATCTTGAATTAATGCTACGGTAAACCACTGGGATCTAGCCAGTAAAATAAATTCGTTCTACATCAATCATAGGTTATGTGCAATACCTTCGATCTTTAACATTATTAGTCTGCCACCTAAATACCTTGAGATCTATGCTAGGATACCAGTAATCCTAAGCAGACAACCGAGATTAGTAGTAATATACTCCATTAAAAGCCATCCTCTAAACCTACCTGACGCCATCACGGCCCATATGGTTTTGTTCTTAGGGAATTGGCGTTTCCTCTCGTAAAGAAGATATGATCCTGTATGTGTAGTCATTGATATGAGGGGTGCATACATATATGTTGGAAATTGGATGCATAATTCCGTAAAATGTGGGTGAAAAGTGGATACAATGTGAGGTTACTCTTTTGCTTGGATCAAGGACATCATGCACTATATAGATTATATATTATATTTGCCAAGAGTGTTCACTCCTTAATAGTCTCTACAGTTAGACAGCTGGACCATAACTTGGCAATGAAGCCATATGCCGGGGCATGACAATAAACCAGCAATAAAGCACCCAGTTTATGTATATTAAGCATCAGCTGTGTTGGTTGGCTTCAAGCCACCTATCCTATAAAAAAATACTTGAATATTTATGTTAGGTAGTCTTGCTGTGAAAGGGGTAGAAGGAGGCAAGGCCTCGTATATATCCCGATAAGGCAATAAATGATAAAGGAATATATATGGAAATGCGGGATGATTCAAAGTGATAAAAAGTCTAGTCACATGATTAGTCAGTATAGCTCACTATTAAGCACACGTGTCCGGTTGTGGCCAATAAGATAGGGTAATATATAATATATCTCGGATTAATACAAGCTCCTGCCCTATAGTATGGTGGTCTCTATGCTGCCATCCAGATCCGTGTTAGTCTTGAAATGGGCAAAGGACCATTAGAGGAAGGCCAAGGGAATACCATACAGAACAACGTGTGAGGTGAAGAAAGTCTGCAATAAATGGATAAAAGCATGTCGTCACACAGGGTGGCGGGCATTCTCATATGTATGTTCAATAACTATATGCCAGATTGTGTTCTTATATTGCCATCAAAAACGATGCAATTTATTTGGGACCATATATAGCTATGTCTCTAGGGGATTGTCAACAGTAGTTTTGTATTTAGATTTAGATTTAAATATTCAGTATAAACTTTAACTGTTGTAAGGCCTTATAAGACTGCCTACAGTTGACAGCCAAACTCGGCGGAAATAAGCAGTACACTATAGCTCATGTAGGCACCAGCTACAAACTATCAAGGCTAGAGCTATAGTAGGATCAGGACTATGAAAAGAAACCTACCTACGGCAAACATGGCTGTTGAGCCAATCACTCGACAGTGAATGCAATCGGGTACGGTAGAAG
Source organism: Ichthyophonus hoferi (assembly GCA_002751075.1). NCBI lineage: Eukaryota > Ichthyosporea > Ichthyophonida > Ichthyophonidae > Ichthyophonus > Ichthyophonus hoferi. Next base: position 288,318 of record NAOQ01000024.1, read on the forward strand.
GTGGTGACTGAGAGTGAAGTGTGCACTCCGTGTTAGTTTACAACTAAGTTGACTACTGCCTCTAATGAGCACCATCATTGCAAGCACATATAATCATCTGATCGCAACTGTCAAAGTCATATAATAGAATTGAATATATATGATAGCAATAAACACTTATGATACAGATACACTTGTAATAATTTTAAGAAGAAACCTGGGAAAGAGTGAGTCAAACATGGGAAGCAAGATATATATACAATATAACATTAGAAGTGTAGTGATCGTTGGCAAGCATGTGCACATTTGTATTATAGGGAAAGATAAAAAAAAAGAAAAAAGATAGGAAACAAATGAATACGTTTACACTTTGCCAGAGAACAGAAGGAAAAGGAAAAGCATAAGACAACAGGTGGGGTTAAGGGGTTGAAAAAACAAAAAGGTAAAGATTGTAGATTGAACTGGCAATGTCTTTAAAAATACAAGAATGGGTCCTCAAAAACTGAAGAAAGCTTATTATCGTAGTATTGGCTTGTATTCGCAGCGAAGCTGAATCTGCCTTTTGTTTATGGCCTGACAAGTCAATCTTTACCCACAACTATGCTTTAGAGTTCTACAACAACGCATTTTGTTCAAAGTCGCAATATTACCAGCACCACCTACCATTACTGCGGGTCAGCTATGGCAAATTTATTTGTGTTGTTTTAGTAATCCTGAAATATTTAAGCACTGTTTTTTATTTTAAATAGAAAATCCTTTGCCTAAGGCCAAACCCTATATTGTAATAATGTAATGTAATCATGTACGGATTGGTATTTTAACCAGATGCAATGTAAGATATAATCTGCTTTCTCCATCGGGCCAATCATTTTTAAGATCTCCTACAAACTTTATGCCAGCCAATTATTTTCATTTTAACTTTTTAAATGTACTAGCCAATACCTTTTGAAGATCACTGGTTTTCAACCAATTAACATTCATACTATTAAATACGTGCGAGATGTTAGATTTATCTAAGTGCCAATCTATGCATAAAATCATCCTAGTTTTATACCTTCCGTTAATGTAATGTGATAGTGTAAGATTATTCTCGGTTGGTTATGTTCCATGTTAGTTATGGGTGTTTAGTTAATTCTTTGCCCTTAGAAATTTGTGGAAAGAGTACGGGCCTATTCAACTTTACATGTTGTCTTATTTGGCATGGTGTAGGCTATACAAGGTTATATAGGGCTTAATGGCTTAATAGATAATCACTCTTGGAAAGCAAAAATAAAGTGAATTACTCTAAAGCCAAACTTAAGACTGTGTATTTAAAATAATAAAAGTGGCATACTGTGAAATATTTATAGTAGGGCATATTGGTACTTAATTTAATTGAAAGTACGTCCTTTAACCCTCCGTGTATGTCAATTATGTCAGTCAATAACTGCAGGTACCCTGGATGTACTTTATAGGGCAGGGTACATTGGCAAGAATATTGCGAACAAAGTTGAATTTCTTTATTTTTTATATGTTGTCTTAGTTGGGGTTGGTAGATTTTGTGTAGCTGATTAATAATAAGCACATAAAATAATAAGTTTAGTCGACCTATTGATGAATTGCTGCTAATATGTTAAATAATTCAGTGCTGGCACTGTTTGCAAGTAGATAATGAGTAAATACGGTTTTGGTCCCTAAAGATGTCTCAATGCGTATAAGCTAGTTAATGTTAGTAGGGGGTCTTCCCTCTAGTTTTCTGATCCTAAGGCACGGTCAGAGTTTGGGGAATTCTGATGTGTTAGTTGATATAGATGGCAGAAAGGAAAGTATTAGAAACAAAATCTGACTCAGATCAAAAGCAGTGGCGGAGCGAATTGTAGAGACTGCGCATGTCTACTTATGTAAGGTCAGCTAGTTATTGTGTCATATTCATTTTATTGAATAGCAATTGATATTTTTGTGCTGGGCTTACACCAATCCTAAGCCTTTTGAAGTCTACAGTATCAACAGAGAGATGCATTTTCAGTATCGGCAGTACTTAAAGGGGGTTGTAGAATAAATGTGTTTTCTTTATAAAAATATGCTTGTATATTTGGTTCTTTCTTCTTCTGGGCAAGCTTGTTGTGCTGTTCTTATTGGTCATCATCTAATCCCGAGAATCTCGTGCAAAAAGATGGTTGGCTTGTATCTCTCATTGGGTGCCTGGCAACAGGGTTGGTTTATTGGTATTGATATTTCCAGTGAGTTAACCTGGTAGTTAGTGTTTTATAATCATGCATGTATTTAAAACCATAAATAATATCACCAGTACAGTTAATTGTCTTTTATACATTTAACGAGAAAACTGCCAAGAGTTTCCTCAAGGATATCAAGACATATATATACATAATCTACAATTGCTCAATCATGATTGCTTCAGGTCCTCATCATTGGTACAGTGATGCAATAATAATACTATGCTTCTACTGATAAGGCTATATCTAATATAATTCTTAAGATAGTGTTGCTACTTGCTACCTTCATATTGTGTAGCAACGTTAAGACTTATCGTAATCATCTTTGTTGATCTCGAATATATCGGCTTCTGTATTTGATGATGAAGTTAAAACTATATCGGAGTCAGAAGAGATTGTGGTCTCTGATGAGTTTGAATTGTAAGGTACTTGAACGAAAGAAGAAATCGGTGGAAGTGGTGTAAATCGTTTGGTTTCCACACGTATCGTTGACAAATTACCAAATGAAGAATCAGAAGAAGGAACCATAACCTTCTGCTTTTTCAATACGAGTAGACCGTTTTATGGATCGTGGCGCAAGTAAAATTGGTTACTTGGTTATTTTTATTTTATCAGATGACTTGAACTTGGTCACAATCAATTAAGATGAATATTAGCCTAATATATATATAAATTTATTTAATAAATTTCTGGTCCTTGTATGAAACCTTAGTAGGCGTTATATAGTTTCCGCCATTTCTACCATCTTTACTGAATCCCAGTCAGTAAACTTAATATGGTACATTATTAAAATAGATAAAGACATTTGAAAGATCGGAATGATATGGATGTTAATCTTATTATAAATATTTAGTATAACAGCTAAGATATCTACAGATGATGTCCCAAGATTACGATTAAAGCCTTATTCTGATCGCGATCTAATCGATAGCCATAATCTATAACTTTGCAAAGGCTCATTACTATTAATTAAACCATTTCTATTGGTAGTCTTGTACCGCTAATCCAAGAGCTCCTTACTGATTAATAGTTCTATGTACAAAAATGCTAACCAATCATGGAGAGGTTAGTAACTAGGTACCTCACATAATTACAATTAATTAAATCTATATACGTACTAGCTTATTGTAACAGCAAGACTATAACATACATATATGTAAGCTATTATATTTTCCATGCTAGAGTGCCATATAGGTCATTATTCTAGTTGTGGTTGGGGCTTTGAATGAAATTGTAGGAACCTTGAAAATCATAAGATCACATGATGTAATTGGTAATCATAATTAATGACGTGATCACTTGCAATTACAATTTCCAATCATCAATACTGTAACCTGGAACAGAAGAGGACAGTTCCTCTAACCTTGTCAATGCAAGTGTATTGTTTGAATTAGTATCAAGATCAAGTCTGGTAAGAGTGAAGTTTCACTGGGCAGATTGTTATTGGAAATAGTAAATTCTTTAAAGTTAGAAGGAAATGTAACCTTCATTTTCTTTTGAATTCTCATGGACCAGGCATGGGTGATAGGAATTAGTAATAATCTGCACTTAGGTATTGTGCCATCTTCAAAAGAACTTAACATTTGTGTTCTATCTATACCTTAAAATAAAAAATAATTTATTTTTACTATGTTCAAGCAGCATTTATTTGTGTTTATTATTTCTAGTTAAAACTTTATCACGTATATATAGACATTTATAGTGATTTTTCTAAAGTTTTTTTCTTACGTACTTTATTTTTATGCATGTAAATAAATATAAATATTAGGAAACTAGCCTAATGGTAAATTAGATGCTGGAGTATAGTAAGAACTACTAAGATTACAGCATAACCTTAAGCTTCAAAACTTAGCTTAGTTGTTAGGACTAGGTTAAGTAACTGCAAACCAGTCACTTTTACCACAACGATATAACTAGAACTTGGGTCTGTATCAAGGGCCAGCAATTGTAAATACAAATAAATGCTGCCTGAGCAAATAGAAAAAATAATTTATTTTTTGTTGTAAGGTATGACTGGAACATAAATATTAAGTTCTTCTGGGGCAACATAATACCTAAGTGCAGATTATTATTGAATCCCATCATCCATGCCCTGCCCATGAAAATTCAAAAAAAAAAAAAAAAAAGTGCAAGTTACATTTTCTTATGATTTTGAAAAATTTACCAATTCAAATAACAATCTGATTAAAGAGACTCCAGTCTTGCCAGATTTTGTTCTTGACTTCACCTCAAGTAATGCACATGAAACAACAAGCTCAGAAAAACTACCTAATTTTGATCCAGGTTATGACAAAAAGTGCTGATCTCAACAGAAAATCAAGAACTTGAAAGATAATTAATTGGGGCAATAAAGTATGCTAACTATGCATATGTATTAGTTAGTGTTATGATCAGAAATTTTGATCAGAAATCACGATTACAGTAAAGCACATGAACCATCAAGGTTTTTAATTAAAATTGCATGATCTAATGATTTAGGTGTGCTAAAAATAACTGGAATATTGACGTATTCTATACCCCAGCAAGGCATGCATCATAACCAATGCATGAAGTAATACTATTATTATATGGTTCAGCTTTCCACACATAAATACATTAACAGGTGAGAGTGTTATCTTAATAACTTTATTACGCACATTTTTATTGTAGAAAATGCTACATACTTTGCACTCCTATATAAACGATGAATTAAGTCCTGAATTAATCAGGAATTCATTCTACCATATGATCTTTTGGGTAATCATTGAATAATATGTTGCTGACGACATGTTATACAACAGTTAGGCCGAGTTCTTGTTCGGCAAGATGTTTATCTCAAATGCTTACTACATTGTTAGCTAGTATTGACCTGAACCAACAATTATATAACCAACAATTGCAGACTTAACCTGGGTTATAATTTTATAGTATATAACAATAAAGTTACATACATAATATTTATTTGTTTTAAGAAGTAGCAATGACAGTTAAGAAAAGATATATTTCAACTCTCACTGTTTCACGATTCAAGCGTAAGACTGCCCCAGCAACCACAACTAAATTGGAATCCATAGGGGAAAAAAAGCAACAAGCACAGTTCTCCTCTGATACTAGTGACAATGAAACATCAAGAAATCTACCTGAGGACTTTGCCATTACCACAATTCCAGAGGTAAGTAAAGGAAAACAAGAATGGCATATTGCAATTGACAGTGAAACAGAGTTCATATTGAGTAGTGAAGATTTCGATACTTTCCACTCCTGCCCTAGTCCACTGCTTATCCATGATTTTGTGAAAACTCTACTACCAAACCGATCTTGCCATTAGGATCTCCAAATTGACTGTCTGTGGCTAAGAAACATGCTTTGTTGGTTATTCTGATAACATGAATGGCTGGATCATTCTACGCTGGAAGCTTTTTTGAACTTCCATCCACTATCATTATGCTTTTTTTGTGGATGTATTCCCTCAAAACACACAAAACAAAACATTCCTCAACCATCCTTTTCTATCAAAACTTTTCTCCTTGTCAATGAAGCTGATGATTTTGGCATTATCCCTGTCAATATGTAGCCTGAAGTTATTTTCTTACCCTTAGAAAACATACAATTTTAGAGAAAGTATGCCCTCAGCATGGATTCTTCCTCATCATTACTTACCTTGCCATCATTTCCTAGATGCGTTATGCTGGTTCCTAAATTTTTTAGGCAAGGCATAACAAGAAAGAGGGCTTAGATCATCATACCATGCCCCATACCAAATAAACTCTCTGTTATATGCAATACCAACTGCCATGCACTACCAACATATAGTAAGCAGAAATATGGTTAGCACTAAAACTTGGCGCATGTTATGGTCAACCTAGTAACTCCCACTTCCACATCTCTTCTCAATGCAGAGTTCTCAGACTAATAATTACAAGAAGGTAATGCATGACTACAAAAAAACATCATAGTACACTACTATGTACACTGAACCAACCACCATCAACAAGTTCCATATGTGGACCCTTGTACCATGGGAGGTTGGTCCCTGAAACCACTACAATTCTACACAGCCTATGGGTCTACCATGGAAATAAGACCAAATTGGGGCTGTCAATCAATACAAAGCCCACTTCTGTGCTCAAGGCAGTATGGAGATAATGAACATGGATTTGTTTAACTTATCGTCTCCTATAACCAGCTTTATCATCATCAGAATGCTAATTGCAATTACTGCAACTCACTAATAAACGCTATCACAACTTGACATCTGATTTGCCTACCTAAATAATATATTTCCAAGCCCTGTATACAGGTACCAACCACCATTCATAGAAAATTCTGCAAATCCAAAGTGGACCTGTAAATTCTCCAAATGTCTCTATGGCCTACAAATTAGTAGTCTCTGCTGGAATGAAACACTTGACAACTTCCCACACACCCAGGGCATGCACCTAACAGATAAGAACTCCTACCTCTAAATTTTATACCCCACCAATTGATTCCTAGCATTATTTTTCTATGTTGATGACGTTCTCGTTATTTTTAAACATCCAGAAGACAAGGTGACTCTTCCCAAAGCATTCCCTGATTGTTTTCCCACCAAGAATAAAGGATGGCCCACTGACTTCTTAGGATATACCATTCAAAAATACGATGAAAACATCAAATTATCTCAGGTTGGCTATATCAAAGATTGAGTCAACTCCTATGGTTAGAAACATATCCAGTCAACCTGCCCCCCTATTCTACCAAAGCACACTGAGGAGGCCACCAATCCTACCAATAAATTAAAACTATATAACATTACTGTTTACCAGATGTTAGTCAGGTGTTTACTTTGAATTGCAAAATTCAGCTCTCCTAAATGTCAGTTTGCAGCGAATTACCTCGCCCAGTGTACTGGGAAACCAATGAAAGCCATTTGGGAAATGGTTATGCACCCCTTTAGGTATCTTAGAATGACAGCTGGAAACTGTATCATTTATGATAGGGCATCTATCACAATAACGACCTTCTCTGACGTATATTTTGCAACCAATTCATGCGTATCATTTAACAGATCAGGATTTATTATCTATCTGGCTGGAAGACTCATTGTCTGGCTTTCCAAAAGGCAGCATATTGTGGCACGTTCAACTACTGAAAGTAAATAAATAGATTGCTATGTCAAAAATCTGTTAGCAGATGTCTTATATTGCCCAACTTCAGGACTGCTATGCATTGGTATTGGGTATGTAAGATTATATACAGACAACCAGTTAACCATATGACTTGCTGAGAGGAATTGTTTTCCCAAGGAGCACAAGACATATCAAAATAAGATACTGGTATATTTAAGACTGTGTGACCAACAAAGAGGTTAAGATTACTCTCTTCCTAATGGAACTTGTGGCACCTGACTGCTTGACAAAGGTAATGTCACCTACCAACTACAAAAGTGCAAATGTACTCATGTAAATGTTTGAACCTTAGTTTTTTCCAAGCATCATGCTTTGTATACCATCTACAAGGAGATGTGATGATTAAAACATTTGATTAGGAATCACAAACATAAGTAATCATATGAACCATCAAGATTTGTAATTAAAATCATACAAACACTTAAATGAGATGATTTTTGGGGTTTAAAGACAAAGCAATTTTAGCCAGAAGCCTATTTATGGCCAAAAGAAGCTAGCTAATACGGTTTGTTTGTAGTTTCAAAAAAGTCATGGAGGATTTGTTGGAGAAGAAAACCTGGGTGGGGTTGAATTCAGACTCTAAAGACATCCACGTCATGCAAAATTTAGCTGGAGTATTTAGTACTTAAGGAAACACAGATATATCTGTATCGAGTAACAGTTTAATATCTGCAACCAATGGTCAGTACATGTTCATAGACAACACTTCTAAACCCAGTAGTATCTGCATTGATTCTGACACTAGATTATATTATCTTATGTTCATTGAGATATCGGTATTTCTAATTTTTTCTAAGTTATAATCGCTTAGCCAATTGTGTTTATACTGAACTAAGAAAGCTACAATTACTGTAATGTATACCTCTAAATAAATCACATTTACACACACATGTAGAAGCTTATGTGATAAAATTACTAGACTCATTGAAAGGTAGATTACTGTGCAAACTTATTATGCTAAACACTCTGCCACTAATGATTCATTATTTAATAATTAAAATGTTATATAAAAATATAATACATGTTAACTATATTTGATAAATATTTCTTACATTGGTTTTTTGTTGTTGGGTAGTAAAATCTCTTTCTTTTTTTGTTGAAAGTTTGAAAATAATTCTTTGGTAGGTTTTTAGTCACATTGAAAGTGCCTGAAGTTAATAATATTCCAATTTTTTCTTTTTCAATAAAGGGGTATGCGTTCTTTTGTGGCAAGAAAAGGCAAAACAAATTTTATCTCTAAGTTTTGTATTCTCTGCAGTAATGAGAATAACCTTAAGTACATGATTCTTTCAATACTAAAATTTTATTTCAACTATGAACTATTCCTATCTGGCTCTAACTGAGGGTCTGGGGTTTTAATATAGAGGCCAGAGTACTGAAACTTTGGCCAAGCTTTAAGGTTTGCCTTTCATTATTTATTCATAGCTACATTTCATTATTGCTCTAACTTTATTACTTAATGTTAACATATGTTGGAAGTATTAGGGTGGCTGTATGTAGCCAGAGTTGACATACTAGCAGATGTAGTGACAAGTTCTGTGTTACTAGAAACACTCAATGCTGTAGATTCGATTGGGATTTTATATGAATCCAAGTGTGGTGCTACTGCCTTCTTATCAGTAGTGAGTGAACTGTTCAGTGCTAGTTAATCAGTTAATTCACTCAATTTGCTTAGCTGAGTTTCTGATATATTCAGTTGAGCATTGAAAGCAGAATCTTGTATTGGTATTATTGATATGAGTTTAGTTGATTATGGTAGTCAAGAGCTCTAATGCCCCCCTGCAGAGGGGCTGTTAACTCTAGGAGAGATCTTTTCTTGATTCGTTTTGTAACGGGAAAGACAATGTGGTTTTAATTTATATTGTTGCTTATATGCATGCTATTTGTCATGTTTACCTAGATATGTGTAATACGCTTATATTAAGATTAATAAAGGGCTCAGTATTTTTTACAGGTCTAAGTTTTCTTAGATGTTTATTCACCTCCCCCCCCCCCCCTCATACTGTATCCTGTACAGCATTATGTAGATGTTGGTAAGGAATCTAGATTCACACAATGGTTTAAACTAATAATGATTTAGATTAATATTATTAGAAATTGATTGTTATCAGATTTACAATCTATATGTTGCAAGTTGATTGGCTGATCAATCAATTGATTATATCACTAGAGCCATGTAAATATAAGCTTTAATCATAAACTGAGTGTAAATAGCTAAGCTAGGATATTGGTAAGGATTATTATAAAGTATGATTTAAGATAGGAATAAAGATATAAGTATTTATGCCCATACATGTTATTATATTAAGTAATAATAATAGTAATCTATAGCAGTTAAAGTAGTGGTTACCACCATTAATGTAGAGGCCTGTGTTCAAATCCATAGATTGGGTACAATATAAGTGGTCAGGGTCCGGGACATAAATCCAGATGATTCTCCATCATTCTATAGTAATATAGATGTGGGATATTAAGAATGTGTTGTCATACCGTTTGGATACTGGAGAACAATAATGAATAAGACTTGGTACCAAAGCAGGCTTTGTTATGAAAAGACTTGGTACTCATAAATTCCCATCTATACCGCGTTAATTAATTACCTTGGGCTAGGAGATTAGTGCAATTGATATATCGGGAATTCTAACAATATATCCCCAAAAGTACAAATTTGATCTCAACTTATATTGAAGAAACCTCAATGTGGTTTCAGAAACTTCTGCAATAAAGTTCTAAAACTTTATTACTTAGATGTTTAAGTTCTGATTGCTATGCTGTACCTCTTTTTAAACACTATTATGGACAGACAGAATTTAGTGTACTGTATTGCTAGGCCCACCACCCACATAGAGGCATAAAACTTGAATTAAAAAATTCTCACTCAGAAAACACCATGTTAGCTATGTAGTACAACACGTTTGATAAAGGTATAAAATTACATCAGGCAGTATACAATCACTTAATTATTTTGGTGATTCAATAGAAATAATCCTTGTTTCAATAATTATATTATCACAGATACGGTCAAAATTCAGTTTTCTGTTACCAATGGAAATATATATTGGTCTAAAACACATCACTATAATTTGGAAAACAAATTCAAGTTATATTTATATATCATATTCCAATCTGTTCAGGAAAGAATATAAAAGAATATAATATATACCTTTAGATATAAACAAAATAAGAGAATACTGGCTACCAGCATCATAATATGACAGTAGTCCAGATATGGACACTTACATTGAATCCTTTTTCTATTCTGAATCTCTCATTAAATAAATAGTATAGCATGTGTACCACATTTTCATGTATCTCATTGCTGAATCACTTTTAAAAAACAGACATTGGTTATAGTATTAATAGATAGAATATGAGTATATGAGTTTATATTATAAACTTTCCCGCTTATACACCATTTCATACTTAGTAGAAACAGAAGCAAATACTTCCTTGATAGCTGAAGTGTAACAAAAATATAACATTGGATAATATAAATAGTCTTTATTTTTCTGTGTTATTATGGATACATAGTATCATACCACTAAATAGGAAGATTTGCATAATGACTTTGTTATAATAATTTATCTAAATAATCATGTAGGATCACCTACCTTCAAACTCAACAACCATATCATTAAAAAGTTGGTTATATATTGAATTAAATGTAATTTTTTAAAAAATCTAAAACTGTATATACTATGATAAATTTTTGTTAATTATCCTGCAGAATATATCCAGAAGGGTAACAGATTTTAACAGGTTAAATGATATTGACTAATAAACTGGTAATGTCAGATGGCAGAACGTTAGGATCATTGATAGCAATGGCCAGGTCCTTCTGTACTCAATACACTTTCTCACTGGTGTTAGGTACTAGTTCAACCCAAGCCTGTTTCTTATCAAAAAGAGTTTAAAATAAATTTAGTGTATGGTGTGTGAAAGCTAAACCCTTTCTCTTATGGTCTTGATTTTTTTTCCTAATGAATAAAGTACTGACTTCTCCATATTGAATGTAAAGTCCCTTTAATTATAGTAATGGACTACTGTTATAATCACAAATATTAATGATTTCATACTGATTGTTAATTAATTACCATCACAGGATTTTCAAGGTCTGGGCCAATAATCATCATGCATTATGATACTACACCTATCAATGTGTAGTTGGAAGCAATTTTCCAAAGGTAGAGTTGCTAGATATCCATAATTGTTTTCTAGACAAACAAACAGTACACTATTATATATTATTAAATATTTTTACTGCATGCATATAGATTTTATTAAGGTAGACTCAGTTTAATATATCAGAATACCTAAGTGTTAGAAGCAACTATCAAATAGTACATCAATAGTTAGCATATGATCAATAATGTCGAAACTCATACCATAGCCAACAAGGTTTAATTATTATTAATTGTTTAGCAGATCAAAGTTAACCAAACACAATGCAACAATTAACTAAAATGCCTAGTAGGTATAGAAGGCGATAACTATGCTTGCATTAATTAACAGTTTAATTATGGCACATACAACTAATTACATGACCAGCCTGGTTTTCTACTAAGTATTCCAGCAATACAAAATAAAACAAGCTTTTGGTGAGCCTCCTGAAAGACTGCCCCCATGAGTGGCCTAGTGCCTAACGTGTCCTAGGAAACCTTCAATCTACAGACAATTAGCATATTAAGTATTTTACATCTACACTACACAAACTTTGCGACCACGTCCAGATTAACTAATGTGAGTACCCCTTCCTTGTTAATCAACAGTGATCATAACAAGTGCTTAAATTATTTGCTTATCAGTTAAGAGTCAGTTGACTTGGAATACCTTAAGGCACAGCCTAACAGTGAAAGAGAAGTTGACAATATTAGAGAAAAGTCACTATCTATAGATATAAATAAGGATAAACCTAGTATTAACCAACTCTGCAATAAGAACTCATTTCTAGTCCCAACTAATGTTTGGAGCTTGCATATATAGTTAGGAATAGTGGGGCATTGGGCATGGTTGCAAGCTTTGCCTTTGTAAATTATAGTTACATTCTTTACCTGTTTTGAAGTAAAGATCTAGCATGCTACTCATAATAATAGTTACATAGTTCACATCTTCCATGTATATTTCTTCTATCAATGAATCTTCACCCATATAGTTACGTTCATTGATTGCTCTTTAAACTTTGTTTTCACTTGAGTTTGTTGAAAGCTCAACTGCTGATTAATGTTCTTTACTACTTATGGATCCTCAGACTTTGGTGGGCATTGTTGTAACTGACTTTTGTTTGACACTATTGACAGGTTTCCTGGGTGTAATCTCTCCTCTGAACACTGTCCTAGCTTTCTACTATGAAGTTTGGGTATCAAAATTAAACTTCATTGTAAACCTTATAATCAAAATCCAGACTAAGTCTATGTGTGCCGGTTACATATTTGTTACTTTAGGTCAATACCAGTGGACTATGTAATAGAAATTTGATTAATGAATAGGCATGACTTTGTTTTAACATATTGTTATAAACAAGTTGTTAAATACTATTCCAAAGATCCTTCTGAAAACTATAAACAAATCAGCCAATGCCTATTCCAAAAATTATACATGAATTTACATATCACATGTGCATTAATAATCACTATGTGTGCAATTCAAAACCATTGACCAACCCTATTTAAAAACCATAGTAAGTTTACACTCTAGATTGTGCTAAACATCTTATCTTAATTGAATATAATTAATGACATCATTGGGTTTCTCAGTCTAAGTCTCAATTAACAATTAAAACCTTATTGTAAATGTTTATTAAAATATAGAGGTTTGATATTATAGAAATATTAAATATTTTGTACAAGACATCATGAAGTTTTTGGCTAAACATTGGTAGAAGTTAACATTCTTCAACAATAGTAGGTCCAACTTAAAGCTAGTCCTACTCAATCCTTATATACACTGCTTTTAAATAACTCCTTAATCTATTTGTATCACTTTGGTGTCCAAAGCTCCCTGTTAATACAAATACTGATCTAATTTAGATTGAAAGGGGGTTTCCTGTGAATTCCAGCAATTTCAACAATAATGTTTTTAAGCTTACTTGCTTAATTGATCAAGTTAATACTTAATTAATGAAACAGTAATCATTATACTATACCTCTGAATGTATCATCCATATAGACAAACAGAAACTAATGTGATAATAGATAGATCCATTATATTGTAAGGTATGCTACAGTGTTAATCCAATATACTTAAGATATTACTAAGTCACCAAGGGCTAATTATTTTAAACAACATATGCCAGTTACTTATGATTGTATGTTATTAACCTAACACAATATTAATCATTCAGAAAAGTATTACAATTCAGAGCAAGCAGATTGCTATCAATTAGAAAATACCATATATAATTAATTGACTGGTAAACGCATGCCAGACAGGCCAAACCTTACTATTCTATTTTCAAATAGTATAATTGGAACACATTACAATTAAAAAATGTATTCTTTAAATAAAACTAAAACATCTGCTCTACCTTAAATCTATTAAACATAAACTTATATGATCCTTTCCATGTTTTTTTTTATTAACTATAATATTATTATATGATGTCTTTCTTTATGGTTTACAATAACCGCTTTTTATGTTTACTTCATTCAGACAAAGTAAAAAACCCCTTTTAATACAAAAATTGAAAGACTACAATTTATGTTTAAATTATTAATAATTAATTCTTGAAATATTGTTATTGGGCTATCACTAACTATTCAAATTGATATCTTGGCTTTATGCCATAAAGTTTATATACAAGAAAAAACCTTTACAAGTGTTGCATTAATTTAGTATAGGTAAATAAATAATTATTATATTGATCCAGTTTAATTATTGCATATATTACATTATTTATGCTATGTTGTTCCTACCTAACATTGTCTTTAATCAACCAATTACTGATGTTTTAAATAAAAATAAGGTAATTTAATTCAATACACTTTGTTTAGTCTAAACGCATGTTATTTAAACTGATTATACACTGTCTCACTTTAACTAATGCACTGCAAAACTATTAACTCCAAATAAAAATGTAATTTGGTCAAAGCTCTGATAACAAGCAAATCATGCAATTATTGGCCCATTATTAGTTAATTGCATAGTGTTCTCAATCAATTAAACTGATCTGTCAACGCATAGCCTGTGAGGACTTACATTAATGAGGTAATTGACTAATGAACCTTTCAAATGAGGACACAATATTACTAGATTCTTAAGATAGGATCAGACGATTCTAGTGGGTCAAGTGGTCTTCTGTGAATTATAATAACCAATAAGGATCTTTATGATCAGTCTCATTTACATTAATGAATGCAGCTACAATTAACAACAGTGATAGAAAAAGGTCAAAAAAGGATACAAGGAAATAGAAACAGCTAATAAAGGCTGGCATCCCCAGGCATATGCAGCAACCCCATAGACCCCACATATGTGTATGATATAGATATAGGCAAAAATGAATTTATTCATAAAATAACAATTAATAAAGGCCCCAGCAACCCTGGGCATATGGCCCAACCTTGCATGCCCAACATATGTGTATAATACTGATATGGGCAAGCATAAATCTATTCATGCATTGATAATAAACTATCAGTTGAAGTAAAATCAAGGCTCAAGTCGACTAGAGGTGGTATGACTGGTTTCTTACAAGTAGAAAACTTGTATTGTAGGTTTTTTCTTGGCAGATTCTTAGAGTCAGAGGAAAAAATGATCTTCACCTCTTTTGTATTGCTCACAGACTATAAAATGGAAGATAATGTTTGGACATGCTTTCTCATCTTACAAATATTTTTCTTTGTACTGTTGTCATAATTTATGATAATCATTACTTGCAAAGTTATACAAAATTATATTTAAACACATTTATTCGTGTATGTGATTTAACCAGTCCTGTCCTAAAACATGTACTCTGGTTATAGAGTTTCTTGGTAAATGACTGACCTGTCAGTTATACCTTAGCCTCATTGCTCAGTTCTAACAACCAAAATATCATATTGGAGTTAATGCTTAACATATATCATATGTGGAAACTCCTAATTACAACTTAATTGCTATCACTCTTTTGTAATACTCAGTTACTGGTAACTATTTTGGAATGCTTTATTCCATATAATTAATTAATCTCCCATATCCAATTAGGATCAGATACCAAACTTTGACCTCCGGTCAAGTCATTTTCAAATGTTGGAGGGTACCTAGTAATAATTACAACTGAAAAGGATTAATTATAAGTAATTATGGTTATGTTGATGTACTGCTGAACTAACGAATGAGCTAATGTAAAATGTACTTAAATGTTAAGTCTGCTAGATTCTTAACTTTAGTGGTAGAATATTATATAACAATCATCAACTTAATATACACAAACATATACTAACTATCTATGACTGAAAACATAAAACGTCTAACATTATAATTCTCAGACATTGATATCGAGAGTTCAAAGAACTTGACCATACCTCCCCTCCTACAATAGGATTCACAACTACTATTCCTAAGTCTCATATTTTAAACTCTACTTTCTGTTGGCTAGTCAGTCTCTTGTTTGAGGCTAGCTTTTCTCATTGAGCAGCTCTCAAAGTCTGAGCTTGACATCTTTTCTCCTTGTGAGTATTATAAAAATACTCTTTATCCTTAATTCTGTTTAAATAGCTCTCAATAACTACATGGGTGTCATACTTGGACATCTGTTCAATCTCATCATTGCTAACTTCATCTACGATTACTAATTAGTACTTGTGTAAGACTAGTCTAGAAGCATATGTACACTTGCTTAAATATTATTATAATATAATTTCAATTTAAACCTCTGCACACTCTGTTTTATCAACGGTTTTTTGTATTAATAGCTACTTTTTTTTATTAATCCCAGCTTGATTGTTTGTGAATAACTTAATTTAAATGTAATTCCAAGACTGTTAACTGTATTGTTATTAGCCAAATCAGTTATATGATTAATTTAACTCCATCTCATTGGTAATTATTCTCTACTAATTTGAGCCATTATTTTGAATCTTATATATTATTCAAATGAAATGTTTAGAAGTACATCACAATTACCATTTACTACCACAATGTTGCTTATCAAGTTTTTAATTTTTATTCTGATATAAACTAATTTTCTACCAGATATGATGTCCTATTCCCAAACAACTTTAAACCATTTGTGTTGCAATATATAGCTAGTATGTGTTGTGTTGTTATAGTAATGAGTCTATAGTAATTTCATTGTATGTAATAAGTGTACTAAGTTAGAAAATTAAGGTATCTTGAGAAATAATAGGCCTAGTTATGTAGCACATTAGTTTCTACTTGTCTACTCTAACGTAATAAGTTTTTGAATATAATACAACAATCAAGGCTTTATCAATTAAGTATTAATCTGATCAATTAACTACATAAACTTAGAACAATATTGCATCAGTTCCTAACATTTGCAGGGAGTCAATAATCAATCCAAGTTGGATCTGTACTTACATTAACAGGGTGAATTTTTGGACCTAGCTGATGTAAATAAATCAAAGATTTTTCTAGAAAAAGTGAGTATAAAGATAAAGCAGAGCGCAGAGTTGACGCTAAATTAGAGTTACTATTATTATGAGGAACTTTCTATATATTAACTTTAAAACAGCTAGATAATGTAACTGCAATTGGAAAAGATAGAGATTGCAGTGATGATTAAAACTAAACTATATATTCAAACTTAAAGCCCTTATTTGAAACTGAATATGAGCAGTCCATTACTTTAAGTAGTATTATTTTTTGTATTTTAATATGGTAAGTCCATTCTTTACTTATTAGAAAGATCAAATCAAGGTCATAAGAGGAATGATCTAGCTTTTACTCATTAAACCTATTCAATCTACATGAAAAAAAAGAAAACCTAGGTTGAACTGCCCCCCAACTCCACTGGTAAGGCCTGTAGCATGCAAAAGAATCTGGTTACAGTATTCAGTGAGCCAAAGGTTCTGCTGGCCAATACCTTGCACCTCATTGTTTTCATGAGACCTTCCCTTCTACACTTTCTTCTATCTGCTGGCCACATTTGATAACAGCTACAAAGCAAACATTTAATATAGACTAATTAGTTCTTAACTACCACAATGTAAAATAAATATTACATCTAATTGTCAACACCCTATTATAAGTATATTTATAGAAGAAATAATTAAAAATAAGGTTAGAGTATGTAGGGAAAGAAAAGGAATTGCTGTTGTCACCAAAAAATAAACAGTCAACTGCAAGCAAGAAGTTAATTTAAACTCAACTTGTTCTAGAGTGTTGAAGAGGACTTAAATGAGAAAAGATATTATAGACAGCATATCTCCAAACTATATGAAGAAATCATAAAACATTGGCTCAGACTTACTTAAGGCAACAACGTCCAGACTGTAACACTTCTGATTTACAGATATCATACTCTAAGAAAATAAACTATTTTTAATTATTACTAGACTAAGTGATATATAGTAATAATCTTGGAAAAGAGGTTTATCTAAATGACAGATACTTACGTGAGCACTCAGTTTGTACATCTGCTACAATCACAAATATTAGTAATTGCATATTGATTATTATTACATTGCTATTTCAGGATTCACAAGGTCTGGACCAATGATCACTGTGCACTATGACTGTATCAATCAAACTATAGTAAGAAACAACTTCTGAATGTGAAATTATATTATCAGATCCCTATAGATTTCATAAAGGTAAATAAACAATACCATATTAGATACTATTATATATTTTTACTACACACACAGATTAAACTTAGAATCAGTTTATTATATCAGCAGTGATTATAAGTAACTATAAAATAGTACATTACCACTTAGCATATTACTAATAACACTCAAAATCAGGCTATAACCAACCAGATTTGATTAGTCCTAATTGCTTAGTAGAGTTTGGTTAATAAAACAAAATGCAACACTTAACTAGAACTTCTTGTAGGTATATAAGGTGATAGCTTTGCTAGCATTTATTCAGCAGTTTAATCATGACCTAAATAATTATGAGAAATAGGACTAGAATCAAAAATACAGTGCTATTTTAAGCATGTGATCTGGTAACCTGCAAACTAATGCTTTCAATAATTCCTGCTCAAGGTCAAGCTGTTGCTCAATAGATATAGAAGCTTTCAATTTCTTACTAGGTGCAATGATGCATATGTGGTAACTATCATTTAATTGTGGTTGAGGATAAATGGTTGTAGTATTTATTGCTAATGTTAAGACTAATGACACCAGGCTTAACTAGTTGGCCTTCTAGTAAAGGATATATATTAATTACTTCTTCTTTCAAAGCTAGACATAATGTGAATACACATATTGTTAAAATCTGTGTATTAAAATTACATAAGA
>NAOQ01000025.1:39097-49191 GCA_002751075.1 Ichthyophonus hoferi
GGATGGCTTTAAAGGGTTGGATTTAAAAGAAATTAAAAAGAAATTATAAGAAAATTTCCAGACGTCGAAGGTCTTATAATATATATGCATATATTATATATTGCCCATTTATTTAATTTTATTCATTCATGTCAACATACTATCACGATACCATCAATAATAACCCAGGTTTATACTATGCAAGTACGCAGGTGAAATACTTAAACTACAATATCTCAATAGGGTTAAACTATTAAAGCATATAGACAGATATACATTAATGGAATTTAAATCCCCTTATATAGTGCATAAATTACATAACCATTTTATTGTATATGTTTGTCTCTCTATATTATTATCTTTCATAAAGCTATTATTTTACTTGTATATTAAAACAATATATATGATACAGCGCAAAATCAAGGAGGTTTATTGGTTAGTATTTAATGCCTCACACTAAATGCAGTGAGATGAATGGCTGACTGATTGCTATCTAGGTATCGATTGGGCAGTTAGGATATACAATTTGATATTGTGTAAACATATTAGGAGTTATTACTGCATAAGGTACTGCTGTATAAATCAAGTTTGGAATTCACGACATACAGAGTCAATATAAAATATAATAATACTATAATGTAATATAATATAACACAATATAATGTAATGTAATGCAATACATTATAGTAAAATATAATAAAATACAATACAAGAACACACAACATAATATAATATAACACAATACCAAATAGCTGTAAACCAACTTACATCTGAATAAGACTTTTCAAAACCCTCCTCCATAAAAGGAATATCTCCTTCAAATATATCCTGCACCACACAATAACGCAGCTCATGTGGATCCCGTCCTACTTTAGGCAGGTACAAATACTTGGTCAATCCGCTATTGAAAATACTTGCTTATAGTATGCTTTGCAAACAATATACACACCTGCTATTATACAAGACCATTGGTATATATGATAGTATGTATAATAACATACGCACATGTAGTTATACAATGTAATACAACAAATTAAAGTATCATACCTTCACATGCAACGCCCTTTTTTGTAGCATTAAGCTTGGTCCCAAATGTCCTGTCATTGGATGTTTAAAAAGAAGAGAAAGACAATTAGCTGGTACATTAGATATCATATACTACATAAAAAGTAAAAGCAGAATAACCCTAGTAATAATAATACGAACAAGAACAATACCAATACTATATCCTGACATATATACTATACCTTATGGTTGGATAACCCGAAATGCTATAATTTGAACATGTTTTTCCATATTGATTACAATTTATAGCTCCTACTCGAGCTCTAGGGGCCCAGTCTGAGAGATAAGTATGTATTAGGCTATATTAGTACTGTGATATATTGTGATGTACTATGATATATTGGTAATTTAATATAAAGGTATGCATATATGAGTATAAAAGATTATTGTGTCAGAAAACTTAAAATAAAAATAAAAAATAAAAAATATAGTAAAAGAGGAAAGAAAATTTACGAAGAAACAAAATAATAAAGGTGAGGTATGATAGTGTGTGGGACAATATGTTAAAACACGCCCCCTATCGACTAATCATTAATATATATAAGGAAATAAGTATACGCACATATACCCTACTATACATACATATATACTTATACATACCTTTAATGCCACTAGCAAAATTTTTATAACTAGGTGCAAACCTTCTACAGTGCCCACACCAGCTGGCATAGAAATTAACTATCCAGGTTTCATTGGAGTTATGGATTTGGTTAATATTACTGGGGTTTAGTACAACAACGTCGGAATCCGCATAAGTTTCTTTCACGTCCGCAGCATGTGAATGTTCGAAGGAGGTCAATAGCAGAATACTGTGGAGAGGGGAGAAGACGAGAGGGATTGAGAGGTGGAGGATATGTGATAGTATGTTGTATATCCTATTATATACTCTATTACATACCCTACCTTATCCTATTATATACCCTGTTGTATATCTTATTTGTATACCCTATTATATACCTTATTATATATCTTGCTATATATACTATTGGGAAATATGTGAAAAGGTATAATTGTATGATTGATAATGTTTTGGTGGTGTATGTGTGTTTATGTATGGGTTAGAGGAATGGGTTTGGTGTTAAAAAAATTCTACTTAAATAAAAAAAAACATTTAAAATAATATATACTATATACTATATATATATTATAATTAGCCCTCTACCCAACATTACCTTTAATATTAATTATTACACCAGTATTTCAGTCTTATATTTATACAAACATGCAGATAATAACATAATATTTATAAAATGTTGTCAAATACTTACCCCAAGAGGCACACATTGGCCCACAACCCTGAGGTATTTTTCCTCATGTTTATGTTAAATATAGGGTGGTTAAGATATATAATAGCATATATAATATGGGGTTGCTACGATAGGGCTAATATGTACAAATGCACAAATGTTTCATTTAACGACGCCAATCCATTTTCTTATTGTTTACTGCATAAATATGTACGTAATTACATGAATAACATTTTTCTGACTAATGACCAATCGTACTACCGTACCAAAACCAATCGCCAATAATAATGCTTAGTTGTACGGCTTATCTTGTTGGATCAATATATTATTGATGTTTATGTTGGGATTAGTTGGACAGCTAGTGATTGGCTGATAGCACCCTGGATTCCCAAGTTTGAGGATTTATTATCTTCTGTTAGTTGATCTAAATGGATTTAAATACATAGTTCTTGCATAATTTAATTGGTCCTAATGAAGTGAAAGTAATCTTATGTCATCTTAGAAACCATCTTAAATATGCATAGCGGATATAGATCTGAACCAATCAGATATTGATTAATATATTGCAAACAACTGGGCAACCCCCACATACACCTCAATCGACAGCCGCCAGCCGTCAGCCGCCAGCCGCCAGCCGCCAGAGCCTACAGAGTCCGATCCGGAGCCAGAACAACAGCGAGCAGGAACATTTATCATCGAGTTTGTTGAACTGTCTTCCTTTTTTTTTAAACATTGGGTAGCATGCCGCAGTCCCATCCGAATGTCATCAGGAATTATCTAGTTCATTTAGTGAGCGACAAACTTACAGCTAAGTAGTCACCATGTTCAAGTTTTTTCCGTATTCCTTTATTATATTTTTTATGCCCTAGGTGAAATAATTCTAGGCCAAAGGGAGTGTAAAAACAGGAATATTATCTCAAGTATCTCCCTGAGCCAGGTTGAAGCAGAATCGCTGCAGTTACAAACTTAGAAATATTTGTAGTGTCAGTTTAAAGCAAATTCTACAAAAAAGACACGGTGAATAATTAAAAATGCAGACCTTAGCGCTAGAAATAGAAAATATCTTGAGAGTCAAGATGTTTATGGCTCTCCTTTGGATATTTATTTTGGTGGAAGCGATAATGATGAGAGATCACAGGGTTACATATCTCTTTTCTTTTGTCTAAAATCAATCCTCTTTGATGATAATATTTCCTGACCTTTGGATAAAAAGATTACATGTTCTTTTAAAATATGATGACGAATGTGAGGATTCCAAAGTTAATTCAAAAACATTTGATGCTTCAAAGGATTCGGGTGCACTGAAACATTCAAGGAATATGGGCGACAAATATTTAATTGATCCAAGTATTATATATATAGTTATTTGACATTATTATTATATAGCCTGGGAAGATAGTGCAATCTATTGGTGTTATATGACAATCCAGGAAGATCTATCAAAGTTGAGCCAGCCAATGGTAGAGGACCTGCGACAATTTCAGATTATGTTTGGGGTCCAGATAAAATATTACTTAGGCATTCTACCTAAGACAAGTCCTGTTGAATTATTTAATAATTAAAAATACTTTTTAGCATATCTGTACTCTGTGTGTGTAAATAGACACGTTAAAACGCCCCTTAATTCGGTATTCTCAATCCTTCTAAACAAATAGGTCACAGGAACGCTCATATCTACTTATTATTCTCAACAGTAGATTTCCAAACAATAAGACCACCATTGTTTCAATCACGTCAAAAAGTGAATGTGTATTAGCTAAATCATTTTTAAAATTTATTTACACGTCATAGTGTTTATTGACATTATATTTTTTGATTTTCAATTGGTAGAAATATATCATCTAGAATCTTTACTAGAAGGCCAACTAGTCAAGCCTGGAACTGTAAAACCATTAGCGGATGCTTATATAGTGCTCATTTATGATCACAGTGATTAAAATCATAATTATTGCATTTATTGCAAGTTGTATGGTAAGAAATTTATTAGACATATTAGTAATTAGATATCTTTTTCTATCAAGGTTGTTGGTTAATGATTGTCTTCATAAAAGTGCAGTGTCGTTGCCTTGTACAGAGACTGGACTTGAGTAAACCAAGTTAATAATCACATTTTAATTTTCAGTATATTTTAATTAATGGTTGTTTTCTTGTCTATTGAGAGGGCTTCTGTGTCAGAATTTTGTAATCAAGACATGGAAACAAAGTGCACATAATTCTGATGCAAGTTACCTAGTGTCGAAGTATGTAATGAGTTTTGTCAGTGTGGGATAGGCTGCAACCTGAGAAATAAGATAAGACTTTATTGAATATGCTTAGTAATAAGTTACTAACCTCTTTACAATTGGTTAAAATTAACTCCTTTTAGATCAGCAATCAATAACTGTTAAAACATTTGTTTTCTTTGGATATAATGTAGATTTGGGGATTCCCCACATATTCCTGAAGTTGAGTTATATTTCCAGGTACATAAGGAGGTCTATGAAATCAGAAAGGGGGGGAATCCAGAGATTAAATAAATGAGCTTTTTTGTATTTAATAAGTAGGAATTCTAACTGACAACTGATAAATTTTAATACGACATCAAATGATGTCGAGACGCCTTGCTATTAAGCACAAGGTCGAGTTATCAATGAGCTCCAGTGAGGAGGATTCGTCGCTAGTGGTGGTAACAAGGGAAACGCAGATTGTCAACAGAGAACGGAGACTTCTCGGACGACAACAATCTAAGTCAACAGTCAGCCATAAGAAAGAAATTGCGAGGTTATCAACAGGCCACCAACAATACATCAACACCTAGAATTTGTAGTGTTTCTTGATTAGATGGTTTCAGAGACATACTAATAATACTTTGTGAATTTTAAACATAATAGCTTACTGTCTTTCGGGAGTGCACCTAAAGTAATTTATATATTATTGCAACGGCAACTTTTCCCTATATCTAAGCATTTCCATACTGTGACTAGAGGCATGATCATTAATAGCATAGCCAGACTATTTTATACTAAGTGGAGCCGTCTAGTTAATATTTGTTTTGATGTGAGTGTATTGGGTCTAAGTTAGCTATTAATAATATTCAAATTTAGTTGGCTACAATAATAAATTCAACACAATTAAGCAGGTGCTAAGTTTTTCTGCAATAGGTAATAATATATTAAGTTAATACTATCATAAATTAGCCTACTTGTATACAATATTTATTAATATAATACTATGCAATGGCATGAAGTATGCCCCGAAAAAATCCGACAATATTACTTTTGGCAAAGTTCTTGGCATTATATTATTTGTGGAGTATCTAAATAAGATGCATTCTGAACCTAGAACAATTATGTGTACGGCAAGAAAAACTCACAAAAGCTTCAACTTATCACTTACCTCGTGATAAATATCTAGACTAACTAACAGTAGAGAGGAAGATTATGTATTAAATAGAATTAAATACAACAGATACTAGTTTTATTTTCAGTATTTGTTCGTTTATTTATATTAGAAATAGAAGTAGCATTTATTGTATTGAACTTTATCTGACTATTGAAAATAGAACTAGTATCTGTTGTACTGAATTATTTTGGCGTACAGTGTGTCTATCTTCTACTTATTCTAGGCAGTTTTCAATGGGTAAGGAATAAAATAAATCCTTTTTGAGTTTTGCTTGTAGTACAAGCAATTGTTCTGAATTTAGAGATACTTTATACTTGTTACCTTGCAACTTGCAATATGAGTAATAGCTATGATGTCAATCACTGTGATTGGATATGGGCACTATACAAGTATTCTCTAATGGGTTGACTCTAACAGAGTTGACTAGTTGGCCTTCTAGTAAAGAATCTGATTCATAAATCTCTACTACTTGAGAATCAAACAAGCATAACATAAATAAAGAATAAAACGAGTAAAATGAATTTATAGAAAAACTTCAAACATATATTTGACGCCTGAAAATTATAATCTCAAACAGTCACAGTCACAGTACCTTGATTATCGTTTTGGAAACGTATGATCGTATAATGGTGACAGCACTAATAGGTGAAGGTCAGATTGGCTTGATATTACAATAAAGATACAATGATTATAGAACACAGGTCAAGTATCTTCTAATCATTAAGATAAAGTACATATATATATATATATATATATATATATAAGAAATGCAAAGGTTTACTTTATAATGGTTGAAACATCATTTCCCGTCTTTATTATTAGTTGCTTCTGTTCCTTTTATCCTTTCCGTTTATCACGGGTGTCAATTATAGCTGTGTTTATAAAATCAAAGGGATCTATCGTAAAGATACCTATTAGCTAATATAATACATAGAAGATTACTAAGGCCCACTAGAATTATTTAGTCTTGTCTCGATGATCTGGTACTATTGTGTTATTATATGAATGGCTCTTTAACTAATTTACTAAATAAAAACATTTTTTAATTAACTAATATTGGACCCATCATTTCAGGAGTCATTTGTTACCAGAACTTTGACCAATATATGCTTCCATTTGGAGTTATCAATCTTGCAACAACACCTAATTGTGTACAATCGTACAACTATAAAAAGGGTTAACTGCACTGGCATTCTTTATGGTTCTGAGCACATATTATTAGAAAATACTAACCACCGGGTTAACCTGCTGGGAATATTAATAAACCAATTATATCAGCAGATACCCGATCAGAGATATAAACCAGCTATCCTTCTATATGAGACTTAGAACTAAATTATGACAGGATAAACAAATCATATTAATATACATACCCAACAAATATGCATTTATTCTTCAAATCACTCGTAACTGCTGATACTCAAAAGGTATCGTCGCTCATCGGGTTTATCTGTAGAGAAGGGAAGACCGCTCAAATTGATAAAGTGACCTCAATATAACCAATGATAACGGGTTTACCATGTATCGCAAATAAAATATAAATAAAAACCCACTGACGCCTGACGTCTGATAAGGGTTTTCGTTATTCTTCTCAATTCTAGATTGCTTTTTGAAAATAGTAATTGGGATTTTTACTCCCTCTGATGAGGGAGGTGGTGTTATTTAAAAAGCTAAAAATGATAACTGGCAGGTAAGTTCTCATTGTTCTGCAGATAAAAGCCAGTATATAAGAATACTTATATTAAAATTGCAAGTTGATTTAAAATGTATTTATTTAGATACGATTGATAGCTGGTCCTTATATAGTACATATCAACTGCTTTTGTTGATCACGGCTCGTGTAGTTTATTTATGTAGATATTGATACGTTAGTATCCAATTCAATTTAAGAGCATACCTGCACCATTTAAAACGGTGCAGGTATGCTATTAACCAATAGAAAACAAAATTGAAATATAGGCGTCAGTGTCGTTTAAAATCAGGATCGACACAACCCTTTAATGTGCAAATTTGATTGACATTCAATTTGTCATATACAAGTTATTAAATTATTATTATATATATATATTATTATGTTTAAAATTTAAAAATATTTTTAAGTTTTTTGATCCAAGACTAATCAATACTCTATATTGCTTGAATATCTCATCTCGTCAATAATAAGACATGATTTTTGATCTATCTGAAATTATTTCCAAATATCAAGATATATATATATATTTTAAAATTAAAGGAGATTCTTAATCCCCATAACCATGTAATAATAATATATATTAAGTTATGTTTTATTATGTAAAATAACACTATGATTAGTATATAATAAGAAAACACGTTAATATTTTTAGGAGTAATTGATTGTTTATTTACTATGTTGATTCAATTATCATACATCAATATTGCCGACAGAATGTGGGTAATAAAATTTTCTCATGATGAAATAACCATATTCGAGAAATCATACTAAAAAGAATAAATACAATTAAGATATTGTTATTAATAAATTAATAAAATAAATGTAACAATATTTTAGCAATTGAAAGTCAACAATGCTTTTAATCAAACTAGTTCCAATTTCTATTGACTGTCTTCGGTGCAGTGTGACTCCTTAATTGGTTGATCAGGCAATAAAAATGCCTTATAAATTTAATGACTCTCGAATAATTACATCAATCGGTGTATAAGCCAATAAAAATGTACAACAAATGAAGTGGCTCACGATTAATCTATCTACATTTCTACCTTTCTACATATCCGCACTAATATTCTCAGTTGTATGTTTGGCGTAGGTATAATAAAACCAATATGGACTAACCTTGATTGCTTCATACATTTCTCTACACAGCATTTTATTTTTATTTTTATTCTTTAAAAAATGTACCTCAAATATGTGATAGCAATTATTATACCGGCAATGGCCGTATATGCTCAAATGTCAGATTGTATTTGTTCAGAAACAAAGAGGGAGCCTTGTCGTATAACAATATCTAATTTATGTCAGCAAGTAGTTCATTATGGTCCATGTCTTTCGAAAAACCTCACAGAATGTACCGAATACATTACAACAGAAGACTGTTCTAATGGGCTTTGTTCCGTCATTGTATCATCCAAAGGCGGGGAGGATATTAAATCCATTCCAATCACCAACACCATAACGACTACAATAGCAGCTGAACACACCATGGAGTCGATTGATTCTCCTGACAAAGCAATGCTCATACAAACCACACTTGCAGCTACTATTAGTAATGAATTATTTTCTACTACCTTCCAAAATTCTTCTTCTTCCTCTCCCTCTACCCCGAAGGCACATTCTGATTCCATTGAAGCAGTTGAAAAAAACGAATCAGTCATCGCAAGTTGTGGAAAAGAACCCTGCTCCCCTGACGATTGCCAGTGTACACCATGGTCTGAATGGACAAATTGCACTTCTGTTTGTGATGAGACGTGGAGGAATAGCTGGGCCAATATAGAAAATTGCTCTGCTGTGTGTGGACTTGGAGTTAAAAATCGTACGCGTATATGCACGGAGGCTATTGGGAACGGAAGAACATGTGCCATACTTGAACTAATTGAAACATTTGAACAGGCTCAGTGTAATTCTACCGTGTGTGAGGATTTCAGCCGTACTGTGTCTTTAGGTGCGTTGTTAGGGATAGTAGGAGGTTCTGTAGGCGGATTTATAATGGTAACTATAATCTTGTATTGTCTAAATAGGAATGATTCAAGCTATTCGAAGTATCAACCATCTGGTTTGCAGTCTAATCTAGGGCTATTACCACAACCAAACATGTCGGTGATAGATGATGAATCAGATAGTGCGTGCAGTGGAGATGGGGCAGAGTCAAAGGAACCTTATGTTGAGATACCTCTCGGAGAAAGGGTAGAGGCGTGGCGTGAGCGTATGGCAGTACAGAGGAAGATGAGCCAGTCAGAAGTTATACCTATGACAGAAACGGCATGAATAGAATGGTTTTAGAATGATTTTTATTATTGTTTTATGTTTTGTATTTTGTTATTTTATTATTGAATATTTATATCATTCCAATCAAAACGTTCGTGTTGGAAGATTTCATATTTCATGTCTATTTTAAAATTTAATAAACTTTTCAGTTGGCTTTCTCAAGAAGCTCTCAAGAATCTCTATGAACAAACGATTGTATTTTATGTTGTGTTGTTATGTTATGTTTTATTATGTTAAAAATATGTTACATTATATTATACCATGTTACGTTATATAAAATTATGCTATATTATATTACACTATGATATGACATATAATGTTTTATTGTATCTTAATCAAGGTTAATTTGTGCTTGATTCCTTCTTTTCAATGTTCTTTATGGCCTCTTACATCAGTCTATTATATATATATATATATATATATATTCATTCTAAATTCATTGATAAGGAGATGCGCAGGTG
>NAOQ01000025.1:49516-60446 GCA_002751075.1 Ichthyophonus hoferi
TTACCTTCCTTTTCTTAACTAGTTCTTTTACTTAGTCCGCCTTCCTATCATCAGTCTATTATATATATATATATATATATATTCATTCTAAATTCATTGATAAGGAGATGCGCAGGTGCACACCTAATACTAGATATATATTGTTTATTCTATATTATATATTATTATATTATTATATTATATATTTTATATATTCATATTATATAGTATTTTAAGTATCATGAATTATACATTTATACTGTATCATGTATAATAATATCTAGATTATAAATCAGTCTACTATTTAATCTAATTAATAACAACATCTCTTAATCTGGGATAACCTATATAACAATGCACTTTCACTGGCACAATGTAGCATAATATTAGTGCATATTTCTGTCTTTCACCAATCAAAATTTAAATAATAAAATTATATTATATTATCAGATACGTTGTTGTTCAAGCTTAAAATGATAAAAACATGTATACACCAGTGTAGTCAAAACATTGGTTTACTGTATCATATGAATTGGCGCAAGATAGTACGATAGTGCGACGGTGTGAGGCCATGATAGTATGGTAGTATGAGAACATAGTAGTATTTTATTATGGCAACATGATTGTATGATAGTATGCTATGCTGGCATGATGTTATGGATTATAATGGCATAGTTGTTATAACAGTATAATAATCTGCATTATAATACTGTCTGTTGCTGGGAGGTCTTACCATGAGATACATATGAAATTAAAATAAACATATATTTTAAAATAATAAATTACTTGCGTATGTAATATATATATATATTATTAACCAATGAGAGTTTTGGGCCTAGGATATAATCTCATTCGAAGAATAAACCAGTAAGGTATTTTTTCTGAACATCTTTATTGTTTATTCAATAATGAAAGCAGGACCAATAGTTGTATCTATGTGCCGATAATATAGCGTGATAAGGATTATATAAGATTGCAATAGATATAGATACTCCTATTCTATCATAGATTAATATTAAAAAATTAAAAAAATTATTTGATTTTCCTAGTCTTAATCTTTATCAATCAGGTTGGCCTTATAAACCATCACTGATATTATAATATGTTGAATCACCAACATATTATAATACACTACTCATATCCCATCATAGATTATTATTAAAATATTAAAATATTAAAGCATTATTTAACTACAAAAACCAAAACAAATTAGACGGCAGCTAAACAAGCATTCCTTAATTAGTTTTATTAGTTTTTAGAAACTAATTACTCACTAAAACAAATGGACATAAGCGTTTTTTTACCCGCATACCCTGTCCCATATATGTACCTGTAGATATGAGTTATATGGATGGAAAAAACGAATATTTCATTCAACTGACTAGTGAAATCTATTCGGTGCTCTCAGCTACATAACCATGAGTGAGATCTACTGGATAAGCCTCCGTCTGTTCAGTTGTACGCCATATCTTATTGGCTACAGATACTACGTCATTCATAGCAGGCACATTGTGTATGCGAATGAAATCAACTTTTCCAGCGACACATGCACAGACAGAGGCCGCTGTGGCCCAATCACGCTCTTTGGGAGGGGCATCGTCGGGCTGTGATTGGTGGAGATGAGAAGGATAAAGAGAAAGATAATACAACACAGCAATAATATAATATATCGTCATAAAATATAATCGCTGTACTGTTGCACTATTAACAAGCACCTCAAAAAAAAAATGGACATACATGGACAGAGAAATAACTCTGAAAGAATATATAGTAGGTAGAGTAGGTGTATCTATGTTTAGATACACCCTTATGGGTCTATATCTATATCTTTACCACAAACTGTCCTCTCTTTATGTGTTAAGATGCACATAGGTTGCCAATATGATAGTATTATATATATATATCCATAAAACCTTATTTATAATTATCCTTCCCCATTCCCATCCTACCTTGCCTGCAATAGTACCCAGAAATCTCTTTCTAGAAGGGCCGACTAACAGAGGATAGTCTTGCAATGAAGAATGATCAAATAGAGTAGATAGATTACTAAGGATTTGAATATTGTGATCGCCATTCTTAGCAAATCCGATACCAGGATCTATCACTGTATGTGTATCCAATCATATTAGTATATGGTTTGGTGGGATATAGTACAATATGATATAATATTTAATCTAAGATCAGTTATTAATCATACACATAAAAACGGTTAACTTAACGTCCATTGGCCTACTAATACACGGGCTAGCCAATCAAATGCAATCAAAGACCTAATATAAACATAGCCATTACCGCAGAAAGATTCTAGTCCTACCCGTGAGTATACATGCATATATACCTATGCCTATTTCTATTATTGTTTACATCGTAATATAGCACACATCGTAATATAGCACACCTTCCTGATCGGTCTCATTGTGTAACGTCCATATCGATCTAAACCTGTCTATCTATCTATACCTACCTATGTTCCATCTGTAAATTCCAGCATCCAGTGCTTTGTTTACAAGCTGGGTCAACTCAGCCGTCATCTCAGGTATAACGTCATCGTTTATGTAGTTGCTAAGACTCTTCATATTGGAAAAATTACCTACAGGTAAAGGGATTGATTGGCTAACTAGTTATAAGGTATAGTATATAATATTATAATGTAGTACGTAACATTATATACTACACATCTATACTAATTGGTTAACTCATTAATATATAGCATAATAAAATACAATATAATATAACACGTCTTTGGTGGAAATTAAATACCCTATGAAAAGGCATCGATAAACACTTTAAAGTACTCACCCCTCATATGCATAATGACGATTGGTACTTTTAATTGTGCCGCAGTGGTGAGCATGGCTGGGTCTCCTAGTCCACCTGTGATATCTGAATAGAATAGAATAGAGTAAGATAAAATAGCATAGGGTACGACATGATAAGATAAGATAGGAGTGTGTTATATAATGTAAGATATGATATTATGATACAATACAATTTATTGTAAGATCAGGCCCATCCCTAATGACCAATCACATCTCTAAGACCGTTAATTTAATAATTAGTCATACCATTAATAATATCAGCACCAGCTTCAATGGCGGCCCGGGCAACTTCCCCATTGTACGTGTCTACTGAGATAACCGTATCTACACCAGCCTGTCGCAATCCTTGGATTACTGGTACTACCCTGTGTGATCATTAACCAGTAAGTTGCACGTAAGGACAGATTGGGTGATGGCAAGGGTGAAATATAATAAGGTGTGATATAATATAATATAATTAATAGTTTTAAAATACTACCAACCTTTTGATCTCTTCCTCTACTCCAACCACAATCGCTCCAGGGCGGCTAGATTGCCCACCAATATCAAGGATCCCATTGGCCAAGTGTTGCGACAATTCTATACCTGTCTATGCAATGATTGACGAATAATTTTTTATGGGTGACAAATATCCAGTAGAAGCGAAAGAGATACTATTTATAAAAGGGCACTATAGTGTCTAATTATATTTTTTATTGTCTTATATTGCACATGTGCAATACACAATACCATACCATGCAATACATCAAACTATAGCACAAGACAAAACCTTACCAAACCATACAATACCCAACTCTATCCTATCTCCCTAGCTCTTACCTTAATGCATTTTTCCACAGTGAAGCTCTCATCCCCATCAGAGAAACTATCATTAGTAACATTAAGAATACCAGCCAATCGACTATATTGTCCCACTTTTATTAATCTCTCAGTGCACCCATTATTATTGAGGGCACTCAATGGAATCGTCTTATACATGGATGGATCAGGAAGGAGGCGAGATAGCAACGTACCCATTGATACTTTAAGCACTGGGTGAATTAGATCTGGTGCAAGACTGTGATTGTATTAGTGGGAAGCAGTGTGTAAGTATATAATAAAATCATAATAATAAAATCATAAAGATAATATAATAGCAATATAATGGTAATAAATATTAATCCTCAATCCTTCTAAGGTGAAGAGAGAGAGAGAACACAATGATGGTTGATTTAAAATTTATTTTTAAATCACAAATCTGGTTGGTTTAATGCTTTTTAAATACATGTAAATGCCAATTAAAAGAAATATGATGTCATAATATATGTCTGCACCTATACCACGGTATGCATTTATAATATAATACTAGTAAAATAGTATAGGTATATAATCATAGTATATAGATAGGGAAGTTACATACTCACAAAGGGGCCTCAATACAAACTCGCGTTCACTCATTAGTTTATGGGGAATAGTTAGAATCGGGATGTCAAAGTTGATGTCATCATACAGAATAATATCTAGATCTATAGTTCTCTCCCCATACCTGCATATATATATATATAGAAAATCGGCATTAGTGTATATATATAGTAGTAATAGTAAGACAAGATAGGTTAGAAATAGTATCATATAACATATAACATTATACAATATAATCTAAATCTAATATAATCCTACTGTTATATCACAATCATACCTTCTAGTTTTTATACGTCCCAAACGGGCTTCGATATCTTTTAAAGCTTTAAGTAGATTCTCTGGAGCAAGTGTAGTGGATATCTGATGGATTATGTAAGTATAATATTAGACTATAATACTCTGTATTGTTTGTACACAAAATCACTCTAAAGCATCGAAAACGCGTATATACAGTTTATATGTTATATATATATATACATGTATATTTTCTAGTTGATATATACTAATAGGATAGCCATCATCTATAACATAAGCAGAACTAGATAAGATATTGACCACTGAAATGCATACATTGTTGCACAAACAAAATACCTTAACTACGCCATTAAGGAATGGTGGTTGATCGATAACGTAGGCGGCTGATGTCTCATAAAGAAAGGAGGTTACAATAGTAGTTGTCGAAAGTAGTTCCAACTCTCTACAAGCATTTTTAATATGGGTTGCTCTCTGGCCAAGGTTGGCGCCTATAGCTACAAAGACAGTGTGAGAATTCAAAGTCATATTTACTAATACGTTATTGTTGAATTATTGAATTATTGTATTATATTGAATTATATACTCACTTGCCTTAAACTATACATGTGACGCGTGATGCGTGATATTCCAATAATATACATTCTCCTTTTATTACCTAATCAACATATTTATTGTATATTTCTAGCCAATAAACAGTTTGTATAAGTGATTTTATCTTTTCTATTAGTATACCTCTATTTTTTTTTTAATAAATTATAATAAAAAATAATAATATATTTTGGGTTGTAATCCTACATATATGTAGCAGTAGTATACATCTCATATTTTTAGTATGTAACTATTGCGATTATTTTAAGCGATTTATGGATGATATGCTATCTAATCATCTACTCTAATCTATAATCAGTTATCCGAAAGATACGATGTGAATTTCGTTGATTACATCTATAGTTACTCTTCAAAGTATTTGAGTATTATGTACCCTATTGCATCCTTTATTACATTCTCTATTACATCACCTATTACATCATCTATTACATCATCTATTCCATAATATACTTTATTATTAATATATTATGCAAACAAGCGAGGCTAACCATAATTATCAGGTCGAACTACGGAGACTGCGTGTGCTATTGGGACTCAAAGCATATAATCGGACATGGCTCAGAGTCAGGCTTAGCTTGACTCACGCTCTGGCTCCATTGTAGGCTCTGGCATCTGGCATCATCTAGCAAATTTGAGGATAGTATGTAATAAAATTGATCCTCCACACGTAGAGGCCAGTGGATGGATGTAGGGTTGGGGCGAAATGCTTTCGGTATTCGTGGATTGGCATTGCTTGTTAGCCTAGTATGAAACATTTTAAATGGGATCAGTATGGTTTGTAACATTTTGGAATGCCATTATCTATGGACAGATTCCTAGTCAACTGCAACAGTAGAATTTTATATAAATATGCCATGTTACAGATTAGGGATTGAGTTTTACGAGGTTCAACAAGAAATAGAATGCTGCGGGCCACCATAATGGGTAGAATTGAGTTAAAATATTAATCTAGGATGGATAATCTATATATATATATATATAAACGTTCTAATAGAAATAGATAGGATTCAATATCTCCTTCCTGTTCATCCATACTTCCTGCAGTGCCCCTGGACATTTGCCACTTTTGTTCTACTCCTTTCTATAATGCATGTGATATATAAAACATATAATTGGTTACAGATATAAAAACTAGTAGCATGTATTCCTATCTGCTATGACAAAAGATATACATATGAATAAGTTTAATAATTTCAATTTCCGATCGTGTTATTATCATGAACTTAGTATGAAAAATATATTACTGACTTAAATCTTATTTCATATAAACTTTTATTTGTTTTTTTTTTCTACTATACATTTATACATTGGTAAATACGTAAAATGTGGGTTGATCAGCATATAGTTTGTAGATTAGATATTTATACTGGTAATGTAATGGATGTGTTTTTATTTTGTGTTGAAGTTACATAATATTGTGACACTATCACCATGTAGTTACTTAATTTATTACCTACCTCTACATACTTAAAATTCACATACCCGTGCGTAAGTATATATTGATTACAAAATAAAACTATCTCAACAGTACTAATATTATGACTTGTTTAATCTTTTTGTTCTGTTGTGGTTTAATACCAAAAATTTCTATTGTATATTTGAAGAAAAAAAAAAGAAAAAAAAAAAGAAAAAAAAGAAGAAAAAAAAGAAGAAATACTGCAATACTATTTCGTTAGTTACAGGGGAAAGACTGGAATAATACCATTTTCCTAAACCAATCAGATATCTTTTAATTCTTTCAACAACTTAACTTTAAATTTTAAAATAAAGCACTCTGAGACCATATAACTGCATGCACTGGCATGTACCTTTATACACAGACTATCAAGTATAATTACATATACAACATTGCTTAAAATAAATATATGCCATGATTTTTGAGACCCAGTATACACTCCTCTTCAGGGTCAACTGACATATGATGATCCTCTTCTAGACTAGTTTTTAGACTCTGTTCTGCTATAATGGGAATATGTTGGAGTGGTGATGTCGGTTGAAAGCTGCTTCTGGCCCACTTCCAAAAGTGTTCTCTCTCTTTCAGGCCTGGAAGGGACATCTGTAAGGTCTTGTGTGTAAATAGGTGTAGATGGCAGGCTGTGGAACCAATTGGCACTCTCTCCGAAGCTAATGTTCCTTCGGAAAGGGTGGCACGTGAAGCATCTGTGATGACGTCATCAATGACAAACGGATTTTCCCATTCGGAAATATTTTCTCCTTGGAAAAGGAAACAGTTCTCATGAAAGATGACGTTACGACGGGGCGGAAACTTCTCTAGTTTCTCATTCAAGGATCAGCCAATCACACTGGTCATAGGAGTAACCGAGCATGCATCTTAAGCATCCTCAAGATGAATTTTTTTCCTTATCTTGATCTCGTAAAGGCGATAAAATGACTTTGCAGCCGAACACGCGAAGACGTTCCACTGGTGGAATACCCTTGGTCCATAAGGTGTAGGGAACCTCATCACTAGAAACTGCCTTCATTGGAGATAGGCTATGGATAAAAATGGCGGCTCTAAGCGCATAGTCCCAGAAGTAATGTGGAACATTAACATGGTTTATGGTCCTTCTGCACATGTTGATGATTTAGCGGTTCATTTTCTCAGACATACCATTGCTTTGGGGTGCGTAAGGAAGGGTAGCATGATGAGAAATGCCACTTTTCTTAAGAAAAATGGTAGATGAGGAGGACAGGTACTCATGCCCCTGATCTGTGAACAGGGCGGTAACCTTAAACTGGGCATACACTGTTTCTGCATGGGCGATGAAATTCTTGGAGTTTGGGAGAATGTCCCCTTTTGTTTTCATTAGGTAAACGGCTGCAAAATGGGTGTAATCGTCTATGAATGTGGCGAACCATTTCAAACCAGGATGCGAGTGGTAGAGTGGACCAACCACGGCACTGTAAATGCACTCTAGTGCTTAGCTAGAACATATATCGCGAAAGGGAAACTTCTTCTTGATGATCTTATTAATGTTACAGGTGTCAAAATGTTGACCTTGTTGTGATGCAGGCATAGGCTAATCCGAAGATTAAAAAAAAACTGTTGTAGACAGCAGCAAGAGCAGTGCATCAATCTATCATGTCATACATTGTACCTAACGGCTGTGGATGCATAGCATTCCCTTTGCATGTATGGGTATTGTAGGTGGTCTCTGGGTCGAGAACGTTGGTGTTGCAGGAGTCGGAGGAAGATGAGAGAGTATTTAGCGCAATGGATTTGTTAGGGAAAATCATATTTGCATTCAGCAAATAGACGTTGTCACTAAAAGATTTTCCTGTAAAGAGAATACCATTATTAACTGCGACTGTGACTCGGTCATCCTAGTAAGCGGTTGTGATTTTCTGGCCAGGAAGATATGGTATGGAGAACAAGTTGAAATCAGTTGAACTGGAGTAGAGAATGTGTCGGAAGACCCTATCATGTGTGATATCTTCAATCGTGGCCCTAAGATGTATGGCGCCCTGTTGAGTGGTGAGGTCTTGAAATGCCTGATGATTGTTGCAAATATGACGGCTGGCCCCACTATGGATGATGAAAGCATTTTGTGGGATAGCATGATGCCCGTGAGATACGGAAGTAGCAACCTAGCAAAGTTGTTGGTAGCCTTGCTGCTTTGATTGGTGTTGAACAGAATATGTGCTTATTCAGCTACATGGGTAGTGCCAATTTAAGTGTCGTTTTTAACCTTTGGAAATAAAGGTTGTTCGAAATATTCATAACTCTCCTGGTTATGCATCTCACACTATAGGCTGTACAAATCTTGCGAAACTATTCAACTCTGGATGAATGCGTAGATCAGCCCAAGTTCTAGTAACAAGCAGATCGTGCAACGATTGGCCCATTATTAGTTAATAACTAGCATTTATAAATGAAATAATTAACTACGCAGCCAATCCCATTAGGATACAATAGCATTAGATCATTTTGGATAAGATAAGATAGTTTTAGTGCCTCTCAGAGATCTTCTGTAAGCTGTATTTCTTACGATCGGCCCCAATAGCATTGATGAACCAATTTATAATTGACACCCATGATCAGCTAATGTCGCGGAAGGATAAAAGAGACAAAAACAACTAATAATAAGGGCCCTTGGCCCCTGGCATAGCCAGACATATGTGGGAACACTAAGAAACAAAAATACAGTCCGCTGCTCACGCATGCGACACCTCCACTCACAAATGCAGGGACTAAATACGGCATTATTTACACGGATTATCTACATTCCTAGACGGCGTCTTTTTTTTAAAAAACAACAAAACATTCTTTCTATGTCTCCATATACTATTTCTAGACGTTTCTATACATTTTCTATTTCCTTTTGTTTTTATTTACGTGGGTACGGCTTTAAGGACAATTTAAAAAAGATACAACAAGTTTAAAAAAAGGTTTTTCCAAAGTTGGGATACTTCGGATTTAAAGAACAATCATATGTAATATGGCCAATATTTGGAGGGTCGTAATGAAAATTACATGGTGGAGCAGGTAGTGATTGATGTTCTAGTGTCCGTCCTGTATCTGATTGGACGTCTCTCTCTAGATCGGTAATTATGAAGAACTTAATGTGGAGCACTTGGTGTTGTGGTTTGGCCATTTCGAATGTGATTTTTTTCATTGTGGCCTGCTCCAAGGAGCACATTCAAGATAGCAGTTGTAAAGAAAAACATTTCCCAAGTCAACCTTAAACCTAACATAACCAGGAGATTGTCTAAGCAAGTTCTGTATTTTAAATATTGATGAAGAATATTGATGGCGGAGATGATTATGCATCCTTCAGGCTGTTGATACTGGGAATCAACAAGACTAAGAGCAATAGTTCCATAATGTAGGAAAAACAGAGTCCCTGTTTCACCAGGAATAATATGGGCCTTAAAGAAATTTGCATACTATGTCTTGAAGAAAGCGTTGGATAACATCCTGAAAGTCCGTTTTAATTTAATATATTTGTCAAAAGCCCACTCGTTGATGTTAGTTTCTTTAAAACAGGCAAATAGCCTTTCGAGACTACCCACCAAACAGATGAGATAGTGTCTTGTAAAGGGCCCTGACTTGGGGGAATGCGTTCTTTATATACTAGGACACTGTCAACAGGGTTGGGTTCAGTATCAAAACGAAAATGATAAGCTTGTATACTGAAAAAAGCTTAGAGGTCCTAGGTCCATTGAAGGAAGAAGTAGCTCCCTGGTTTATGAGCGTAGTAAATTTTTTTTGGATCATGCCGAATAATTGGGAGGGTTAGTTCTTCAAATAGAAGTTTTGGACCACTCCATCTAGGCTTTTTGGAGCTTGCCTAATAAGAGTGTTATTTGCTGGAGGAGGGATAGACTCCAGGAATTGTTCCAAAACTGTTGCCACGTCCATTGTTGCCTCCAACTTGAAGGAGACGACATTAACAAATAAGTTTTAAAGCCTCAGTCGTGGGATGTCATTGGGAAATGACTGCATAGACAAGTGTTTTGTATGAGGGTCCTGACCATTGCTGCTAATTCATTTATTGATACATTGGTTGAAGCGGAGAGCTCCGCAGGACGTGTATTAGTTGCAGTAGTGGAGGAGGAGAGCCCGTGCATTTGCGTGCAATAAGGTGGTTCTGGTAACGTCTGAAAAAGTAAAACCGACCGACGGATGACTGAATAATATGCTCTTGTTTTAGTTGGGTATCTGAAGAGATAGCAACTAACGAGAAAGATTGTTCTGAAATAGATTTAGCAATAGGTAGAGAATAATAGTAACTTAAAATGGAAAAGTGGCTAAGGTCAATAGCTCTATTGGAGAGGATTCGTATCTGTTATACTGAGCTCTATTAGATAATTGTCATCAGGCAAAGGGCGAGCTAAAGCTCTAATTAGCTGCTCTTGAATCTTTC
>NAOQ01000025.1:71130-83828 GCA_002751075.1 Ichthyophonus hoferi
TTAACTTAGCAACTTTACTTTATTGGAAATGTTACAATAGGTAGAAATGGAATAGAACTAGCGCATCAATACATGTTCAATAAATATGGGTCTGAATTAATCAGGAGCATAATATCATATATAGTACATAGAAAACCATGCTATATAAAGTTTAAAAATTTGGCTTTTCAATTGTAACAAGTATAAAAGAAACTGGCTATGCTAGCATTCTTTACAGTTCTAAATCTGTAGGTGCAATTAGAGACAGGAAGACTTCAATAAACTAAACGATCAGTTCGTTCCTAATAATAAAAAAGAGTATACATCATTATCTTCTCAATATTATTCATCCTAAGCCAATTGATTATGCCTCAGGAATTGCAAAAAGAGCAAAGCACAATAGTCTGATATAACCATCGAATCTACGAGAATATGCACTCATCCAGTACCCGTCAAAAAGACAATCATCAGCTACACAACTACAACCACCAATCCAGAGCCAAGAAATTCAATTCTTGGACAAAGACTTGATCTTTAATTATCTTCAACAGAATGATAAAAAGAAATCAGATTGATATCTTAATAGTATTGCATTTTATACCTGGTTAGTGTTATCATATTTAGCATTTACACATTAATGCCTTCTCTAGTTTTCATTTTTAGATATAAATTATTTCATGACTAGTATTAATATACTTACTACTATTATATAGCTAAGTATTCGTAAAATGTACTTTGCACCTAAAAATTTACGTACACCATATACTCTTCTCTTATCCAACTATATCACACACTATTTATAGCCATCTTCTACGTTAGGCGTTTTTACCATAAGCAGAAACATGCTATGGTGCTTCTCATGGCTCACCGTCACTATTTATTGTGATTTGGATCTGATAAGATCTCACGCCCCTCCGGGAGTGAGAGAACTGTTTACTAACGCTAAATAGTGAGAATAGTAAACATTTACAACGTAATATAGTACCTCTAACTGATCGGTCTCATTGTGTAATATCTACATTAGCACCTAAGCGCATCAAAGCGTCAATTTTCTCGGACCTAGAACAGAGGTATCATTACCTCAGCCAGTTGCCTAGAGAGTCTGCATATACGCCTTCTGTAGGTCACCTACCACTTTAACTGAGCCTTGAAGACAGATCAGATCAATTAACCATTTCTTACGCTAGCCCAATGAAAGATACTTTTACAAAGAATCAATTGGCTGTAACAGATCGTTATAGTTTCTGATTTTGATTCTAATCTTTTACGTGTCTGGAA
Source organism: Ichthyophonus hoferi (assembly GCA_002751075.1). Lineage (NCBI taxonomy): Eukaryota > Ichthyosporea > Ichthyophonida > Ichthyophonidae > Ichthyophonus > Ichthyophonus hoferi. The sequence goes on from NAOQ01000025.1 coordinate 72,388, forward strand.
CCGTGCAGAATGCTAGTGCAACTAGACTTCTTTTATACTTGTAGGATTATATACTATTAGGTGTGCAACTTGAGATAACAAATATTGCAATATATGATATATTCCATATATGATTGGTTCAGGTTTTCATCAGTCATCCATATAGTAGTTCATTGTTTGTATTTCATTTTGCTAAAACAGGAATATTTAACTATCTTGGATATTTCTTTATATAGTTATAAACCTCTAATAGTATTAGCAATTGGTATTGCGTATGGATTCTGGAAAAATGGTTATCACAATCTATTGTTGTTAAATAGCAATCCAAAATGATCGATCCAAATCAAACCATGCAATGGCGGAGGTCCTGCATCTATAATAAGCCATTTCAGATCACATGTTTTGGGTCCAGACAACACATTGCTTAAGCATTCTACCTAAAACAAATCCTACTGACTTCTTTAATATTAAAAAAATGTCTTAGCACATCTGTACTCCGTGCATGCAAAGGAGCACGCTAAGCCCTACTTTAATTTGGTTTTCTCTCCTTCTAAACGAGTATGGGTTACAGGAACACTCCCATCTTTACTCATTATTCTTAAGATAGTAGCAGAAAAAGCTTAAATAGTTTATCATAATCACAAAGTCTGGGAATTTTATTAAGTCAACAATTTACACATGCTGAGTACACTTCACCCCAACCATATGTCCATCTACCGACCTCTACGGGTAAGGAGTCAATTTTATTACATCTACACACTGTATGGAAATCTGCATTTGAAATATCAACATTTCCAGCTTCAAAGTGACAACAAGGTAATATGCAAAACAACTAGGCAACACTCGCATATCACTTAAGCTGCTAGACGCCAGAGCTCTATTGGTATTAAATAGCAGTTCAAGATAGTTGATCAAAATTGAGCCAGCCAATGGCAGAGGCCCTGCGAATATATAATAATCCATTTCAGATTATATGTTTTAGGTCAAGATAACACGCTGCTTAGGCATTCTACCTAAGACAAGTCCTACTGACTTCTATAATAATGAAAAATATTTCTTAACATATCTGTATTCTGTGTACACAAAGGAGCATGTTAAGCTTCCCTTAATTTGGTATTATTTCTCCTTCTAAACGAATACAGGTCACAAGAGCACTTGTCCCTACTTATTATTCCCAACACTTTTCTAATGATAGCAATATTACTATCAAAGTTATTATGCTAATATGTCTACTTACCAACTTTCCCGGATGCGGAAAAGTGTATAATAAATAGAGTACCAAATATGCAATCGTTCCACTTCCTCTTGGCGCTCCGAAATCGTAGGAAGCTTTGGATTATGAGATCGTTTGATGCAATTGGGAATTGCATGAATAATGCGATTGCAATTTTCCAATCAGAAGAAATGGTTTTAACACTATTAATATTGCATTCAGATTGATTTATGCTTAAAACCTCAGTTTTTTTAACATATACGGTATGTTGGTATAATATTGTCTAATAGGAGGTGATGTAATACTATATAATACTGTATGACGAGTATTATATGATATAAAAGAATGTTAAGTAGTTCATTGAAATATTCATGGCTGTTGACGTTAACAACTAATAGACTCCTTAACACTGTAGGCCAGTTATTTGAATTACTCTCTACTGTAATATTCATGGAAGTAATAAATAAATAGAATATATTTTATATTCCAATACATCAAAATAAATAGATAAGGTATCATTATGACGGATTACACATATTCCAACAAAGACAAAGTAGACAAACTCACAATAACCAGCAGAGGTGTGTACTACGCTAAAAATAAATCTAATATAAATAAATAACAACTACTTTCCTCTTTAGCGTTGTGTTAAGACTGAAACCCAGTAATTTTAACTATAGGTGAGAGTACAAAAGAGAGGGAAAAAGAAATGCCAATCATTTTATTTCATTATATTATAAATCTTATATTATATGTAATTGGACCAGAAGGCATGCTACTAAATATCAGATTCGATTTAAGAACAAACCAGTTGTTGCATATAGAATTTAAGAATTTTCAACTACATTAATATAGGTCAATTTTTCATCATCTCGATGTGTACGGTTATAACTTGTTGCCTTATAGAGTCATAAATTTTATTTTTAATTAATTTTAATTAGAAATATAATGCCTTTATTGGCTAAAAATACACAATTATCGTTTAATCACAAATTAATCGTCACCTATCCCCACAAAAAACCAGAATAACATTACTATAGCCTCTCTCCACCCTCCCCAAATCCTAATCATGCTAACTGTCAAAAGAAATGAGCTACTTGTCAAGTCCTATATATATGTCATTTAAAAGTAAGCTATAACTAGAAATATTATGTTTATTTTGTATTGTAAGACTTTCATATGATGATATGATATGCCCATGTAGGATTTTGATTAATAAACAAAACATTATTCTCCAAGAAATAAATTCAAAAATTATCAAGTTATATTTTCTTCGTTCTAAGGGGGATCCCATGTCAATTTCTCTCAATCGATATATTTATAACGTTTACTCATAGTTGCATATGGTCTTTTGTATCTATCTCCCTTTCTTTTGCCATACTTTTGCTATTACACACAAGTTTTGGGCTAATTACAGAATCCCGGGGATTATAATTAAATTAGCATTTTATGGGTCAATGGAAATCACTTCTACGTTAGGTTGACCGCCGTTAACTGCAGTTAAAGAGGTTGCTGTAGGGGTACCAATGATAAACATATTAGTGGCACAAAATCGTATTACAACAGTTCCATCTTAATACGGTATAATGAATACTAATTAATTATTTAGATAGATTATTTTTTATTGCAAGACAGTTCACTCAAAGAACACGTGGTACTGCTAACCAGTTGATTACTTACAGAACCATGAAGCAATTGATACAAATTATTATCCAAACAAAATGATTCGTCAATATATATTATTAAAAAGGAGAGTAGCCTGCCAACTACGGAAATCAGCTAAAATGCCATCTAAATATGTTATTGTTGGCAGTCATAATTAATTAATTAATAATCAGTTGTAATTAGACTATATATGGTATACTGTATATTTTTTAAGATCTAAATCACACTAGGCAGCAGAATTTTGGCGTTAATGATGTAGTTGATTGTTAGAACTCAAGTGTTTCACTGCGTTTAGATGGATTATTTCTTGTTGTTATTATTATATTGTAAAGACCTACAGCCAACGTAATTCTCTATCTTTATATATATATATATATATTATATCAGGCAATAACAACTCACCTTCCATAGACGTACTGGAATCAGAACTGATGTTAATAGGAGGACCTATATGTGGTTTGAGGGCAGGGCAGTGTTTCTTTGTCTTAATATAGGCCGAAGGGTGCACTCTAAAACCAAATACCATAGGGACATACTGGGTGGGATAGGATTTGGGTCGGATCTGTGGTAGGGTATAAGAGTATGATAGTGTAAGTATATATATATGATGGAGAATGGTATGATGTACATTAAATAATAGAATATAACTAAGATAATAAGGGAAAACAGAAAGTAAGCAAAGAAAAAATAGGAAAACGAACATAACCAGGTGATGAATAGGTTAGCTTGCGTTGGAGCATGTGTAATACATTACAATGATTTCTTAATTAATTAGTTGTGTTAGAATATAAAATATATTCCGCTTATTTATTATTTATTTAATATCTGCTATTACATATTGTTAAGTATTATTAAACCAACAAATATGATAATAGAAAAACTTATCTATCAAACCTACGTACTAATGATTCAGATTGAGATGACTTTTAACGCTTCAAAGGTTTAGATTATATCACATTATATTTACAAAATAAATGGAGGGAGTAAGGAACGTGTGGATGTATAAGCACAAAAAAAAAGAATACATATAAAGATATACACATTTATATTCTGATCTGTAAACCATAATACTTTTATACCATTGCATGTATACATACACCACAGCCATCTTATCAATAAAAAACATAATACTGATGTATGTGTATATGTATGGGTGTATGATAGTAGGCATAGTAGTATAAACAGTCTAATACCTACCTCAGAATAAGTCAAGAAAAGCATCTGTACAAAGGATGTTCCAAAAAACGCACCTGGATATTAAAATATTAAGTCAATAAAAAGATACCCCTACCATACTAATATGATATAATGAATATACTATAATATAATATATCGTTATTGCTATAATCACATAAAATCCTACAACGCAATGCAAACCATTTTTCACAGCAGCAAGGGGCGTGCATAAGATTGAAGACAGTCTATAGTATACTGGACTATATCAGACTATAATCACATGATAGTTATACAATACAAACTAATTTAAAAACTGAATAAGGGGGTTTATAAGATAGAACGGGATCTATATTATACTATATCATAGCATATTATTGCTATAATCTCATATGATCATACCATATAAACTAATTTTAACACTAGAGGGGGTGTAGAGGACAAGGAGAAAGTTCATACTATCTATAACAGAGCCTTCTGCATTCTTGAAGACTTCACATTTAGGACAGAGTAGTTTCATACGAGATACCTTCATAATATCTGTAGGTATATAGAGTGGGTGGGGTATGGAGTAGGCTTATGTTACTGTATGGCATTTATACTAGATCACATTATTAAAAATATGAAATAAATAAAAATGAATAATAAATAAAATATTCATATTGCACCGTTAATTGCCAAATTATTTCATAACAACCAGTTCCAGTTTTAATAATATGTATTGTACTAAATATTTTTGTAATATTCAATACTGCACTGCAGTTTGATAACCAAATGGCGCTCAATATAGCTTATTTACACGCTCGTTTTATATGTAGGGGCATGGTATATGGATGAGGTCTATTAGAGCTATGCTTGCAAAGGGTAAGAAGCGTGGTAGATATGATGGCGTATATCAGTATTCAAATACCTAAACAGATATATATATATATACAGAAATAAAACTCTATATACACCTATATACACATATATACAGCTATAGATATGTGACTAGTTTTTATAAATATATAAATAAAATATAAAATTTAATATTATCTTTCTACTGGTCTATGTACCTGAGGTGCCAGTAGGTAGGAGGGGAGAGTTACAGCTACAATAACCAAAATCACCATTCAGGAATTTCTGATGCTGTGATGACGTTATTATATTAGTGTGTAGTACGAGGATTTACTTACATCATTCACAATTTTAATCATATTTTTTTGGATATTAGACATGGTATGGATATAGAAATGATGTATGATGCTATGGTGACGTATTGATATCAGGCCATACTAAGATTTATTTATGTCACTTACAAGTTAAATTAGCCTTTTATGGATAACATAATAAGGTAAATTGATATATAAATATAGCTATGATATTGTGATGACGTATCGTTATCAGACCATTATTCTATTAGAGGGAAATACTAAGATTGATCTACGTTACTTACAATCCAAATAACCTTCTTTGGACACTGGAATGTGGATATGTACAAACATGAAAATAATTTAAAGGCTGGGCATATATATTAATCATATGATATAGCGGCATCACATAATAACGTATAATACAATATTAAATAATATAATATATATCAGGTCGCATGCATGATATGCAATTATGTTGTAATGATAACTGTCCATATTTTCTATGATACAATATGTATCTGTGATTATTCTACGTTATAAACATGCACATATACCACTATAACTTATAACTATATCTTACTCTATCTTACATAACCAAACACATGCACACATATATAGATCTAATAGTACTGTATTATACTATAGTACATCACATTACACAATGTATATCTAGTACTACATTATATTATATTATATTATATTATATTATATTATATTATGCAACAAACATACACACATACACACAGACACACACACATATATATATATATATCTTATACTACTTTACCATTCTCTCTAATCCTCTCTGTGTTACTATATATCTGGCATGTATTAAACCATACAGTTTCTCTGCACTCTTAGTTAGACGTATCATATGATCGTCTGACAATTCCTCCGAGCCTATATATATATATATATATTATAGAGAGATAGAGAGGGAGAGAGATAGAGAGAAATATTAAATCAGAGTGTAGGTTTTAATGTGCATAACAGTATGCATGCTGTATGTATGTATATCTATAAATATATATATATATGAATGTAAGTGTAAGTATACTTTATAATACGTTTATGTTATATATATATATGTATGCTTGGTATGACGTTATAATAGCTGAGAGTAGAGATATAAATGCTTTTAGCTCGCTCTATATATACATATGTCTATATTAAATGTAGGTATGAGTTAATAATAGTGTACCCTACAGTATATATATATATATATATATATGCTAAGCTTTCTATGTACTGAAACACATCACAATTAATAAAAATAATCATACAATATAATACAGTTCTACTAATACAATATCCATCCCTTCAATAAAAAAATACAAAGCTATACACCTACATATACACGTAATTAAGTCACAACTCCAAAACAAAATAGAATAACATTAAAAACAATATAGATTAACCTGTGAAAGCCTCATGCATGATAAAAAAATGTGATTTACTATGTTCTTGACACCCGTATTTATTGTAAAAACACTTTATAGTCTATCAAAATGAAAAGTAAAGTTGAGAGAACAATATTAGTTTACATAATAACATTACAGATATAGATCGACTTGTGCCTGTGTTGTCGTTATTGTTTCAGTCATCTTTCATGATAGTTAACAACTTCATGTGTAATATCAAGATAAAAAATATAAACAATCCCCTTCTGACCCACTGCAAAGTGATGTTTGATATCCTGTCATAGAGATACCTCTACACTCACAAGAATTAATATAGAACATGAGTCAGAGCTGATCCTTACCAAAGGTAACCTCGTCATCGTCCAGAATAATTCCCAAGGCCTGTGAATAGTTTGATACCATAGGCCTTAGCCCAAAGAGGTTGAAGGCATCATCTATATAACTCTCTTCGACTTCACAGAAATAATTATTGCCTCTACGGCTACAGAAATTTTCGGTCCAACCACTGGTGTCACTGCTGGTTGCCATAGTAATAGAAAAAAAAAGTAGAGTAGTAGTGTTGTTGTTATTTTATATATGTATATATGTTAATAGTGAAGGTTTTTCTTTGTATATACATATATTTATGTATATGTATTACCTACTATATTATAGTGTATTATTATCATATCATATACATAATAGATTAAGGTTTTTGTTTACTGGTTATTACGATCAAGAATTTCGATTCGCATACGAGTTTCCACGTGCACGCTGCTGATTGGATGATTAAAGCAAATAAAATACATCGATTATTAGATAGTCAGGTGTGAAAAGACGGCTAATCTTGTGTGAACTTTTTATATATAAACCAAACACTGGTTATGAATAGAACTATATAATTTTTATTTATTATAGTAAATATAATTGGCTAACTTATGATTATTAATATTTATGAGCTAATAAAAAATTATAATTCAAATTTGTGGTGTTTAACAAGACCAATTTAGATAATGTGCCTCATTAAGAGCAATGATGTCAACCTTTATCGATTACGTAAAATCTGCTTCATCTGTTTGTTACTCATCTATTAATCTAATTAGTATATAATATACAAGATGGCGCATATGATAAATAATAAAGTATCTCAGCCAATTTTACTTAATAGTATTGCTTATTTAAAATTAACACATTTTTAAATGTAATTTTTTTTTAAAAAAAATTCCAAACAAAATTTATTAATAGAAAGCTATGCAAGGCAAAAATACATATTCACAGATATAATTAAACTAATTATAACTTTAAATTAAGGACCAACAATCATTAGCAAATCTACAAATTTACAATTAATTTTATATTAAGGGCCCACAATCACCAGTTGATGTACAAATTTAAGCTATATATAAGCTCATTCAGCTAAAAACACATTGTGTATAATTGAGCCGAGAGAAGGTTAGCATCTCCCTCGATAAGGACGAGACAAGTCTGCGGACTTATACACAACTTATGGTTAAGGCTGGCCGCTTTGCGGCAACTAAACCAGTTTTTTTTTTGGTGGTTTTGTTGTGATAGAAGGCTTCTACAGGCCATTTCCTGCAATATTTCACCGTATTAAGAATGGGAATAGGATTTTATTATGTTACATGGCATTTTGCCATGCTATATTACTGTTCTAATTTTTGGTGTGCCCAAATATGCGTGTTGCGCCAACATAACTAGGTTTTGGTGTTTTTTTTTTGTGAGTTTGATGTGACAGATGAGAAACAATTATTACGCCTTGAATAATAATAATAATAATAATAAAATAATAATAGTAATAATAATAGTTATGTTAAAACCAAAACGTTCACTGCACTTTTACACTTCATTCTTTTATATATTGGTATTATAATCGCTTACGCCAGCTAGATCAAACTAAGTAACATAAATATAAGTTTTATTTCCAATAAATAATAATAATAATAATAATAAGGGTATATTAAGATTAATATTATATCATAAATTAGGGTAAATATGTGATACTGTAGCAAGTAAATGTATGGCTGTCAGTCACATTGGCTGAGTAATTATTTTACACTTTTGGGACAAATTATGTATCACTCGTTATCCAATCATTTTAGAATAAATTAACCAATAAATATATTACCTAATATGATCTAATTAATCAAACTATAATTAATTACTTCGTCAATTTATATTTAATTAACCAATCCATTTAAGCACTCATTAATTGTCAACTAGTCAACAACCATTTTAGCAGTCTAAAATTCCACTTAATCACCAATTAATAATTGTTTTTCTATCAAATAATATAAATAAACAATTAAAACACAAATAAAAGTTACATTCCTATGACTGACATAAAATTTTATAAAATTTAAAATTTAGTTTTGGCAAAGCATTGCATGATTTTAAACAAAGTTGATCATTATTTTAAGTTTTCCTTCCTAGTGCATTTTAAAAACATGAAAATATATTATTTATCTACCTACACTTAATATTATAGCTACTGTATTGTTGACTGAATGTGGGTATTTGTGTGTTAGAGGTATTTTATTTATTGATTTTATTAATAGAGAGAGAGAGAAAGGGACAGTACAGAACTGTAAAGTATATAAGCTACTATATATATTATATTATTATTTCTATTGTATTTTTTTATCTTCCCTTCCTCTCTAATAACTTGTATGTGTTGTTTACATAAGACAACAGCATTTAGTTATATAATAAATACACATATACAGTAATATAGTTATCAAAAAGCGGACTATACATTACTAACCTCAATTATTTCAGGTATATTATATTTGTAATGTAATCTGTACTCTAACATTATCATTAATATACAATGTTATAATATATAGTATATAATTATATGTAACACAGTAACAATGTATATGAGTTAAAACAACTTAAATACCCTATACGATGGCTGCACACTCACTTGTTTTGATATATATATATATTGAATAAAAATAATAATAATAACAATAATATATTGGTAATTATTACCATTAGTATAATTGTTATTAGTATTAACATTAATATTAATCATTATCATATTGCACGCACACACACATCTCCCCCCCCCCACTCTCTCTCTCACTCTTTCTATCACATACACACCATGCCTTAGCCTAGTATAGTAGAGTTGTTCTGTCAAAATATACAGTGTACAGTATACCAGTATACAGTATATAGTTTATATCCTTAACATCCTTTATTTATACCCTACCCAACGATACTGTCTGTTACTATTCATGATGTATCTACTATATTTTTTTTACCTTTTTTTAAAAAAATGAGAGAATAGATTTCTCAATGTGGTAATGTTGACTTGCAGCATATGATGGACGTACAATAGTTGAAATACAGGACTGTTAATATGCATTTGCTTTGTTTTAAGGCGTTGTAATCATATATGCATGCACAAATACATACATACATACCAACATACACACATACATACATACATACATACATACATACATGCATACCTACCTACACCTCTCAGATGACCCATTCTCTCAATGACTACCCTTTAACCTTAATACTAAATAATAGTAGATGTATTATTGGCTAATATGTAGTATTTATTTCTAAAATTCTTTCTCCTATCCTCATATTGGCCAACTATTTTTCAGATTTACCAATTATTCTCGCTCTTCCTTTTCGTACGTATTGAAACTTTCTTGGCATGTTATTGCATTAAAGATCTAGCTCCAGTTGTACGTCACGCCACCCCCACCAGGTTTGACTGACACTTCTTTATATCCCATGTAATCACTTTATTCTTTAACGTTTTTATTTTTTTTAAAAATTTAATTAAATCAAATTTTATTATTTTATTATTACGCGAGTGTCTTCTTACACACCAATGCTTATTCACGTCTTAATTCATGGCAATTAACACTTATTAGTAATAATTAATAATGTTTTTAATATACTTTAATATCTCTACCACAGAGATTGAACATACAATATAAACATGAATTTCTTTAAGTCCAAGAGTAAAAGCCCGGCTGAGCTTTGCAAACTAACCAAGGAATCTATTGTAACTCTAGATAGAGAGCCAAATAATAAAAAAGCATGTGAGAAGGTAATGTAGATGTACGTGTGGTTGTATGTTTGGGCGGTGGGGTTGAGGTATAGGTAGTATGTATGTTGGTATGTATGACTGTATGTATAGTAGTATTTATGGTTGTATGTATGGTTGTATGCATGATAATATGTATAGTTGTATGTATGATAGTATAATAGTATATATGATCATATATATGATGCTATAGGTGATGGTAGATATATCACAGTCTGATAGTAGGTAATTTTTACAGGCGACTGAGGAAATTACAAAATATCTTCAGAGTATGAAGATTATACTCTATGGTGATGGTATGTATGTATGTATGTATGTATGTATGTATATATATATATATATATATATATGCTATGTTTGATAGGTTGGTATAGGATTTGCTATCCTTTGTAACATAATATAAAGCCTTATATTATAGCAGAGTAGAATTTACCTTTGTATAGTATAGTATAATATGGGAGAATATTAATGTAATACGTATTGGTATTTCTACTTATACATGTACAAGAAAGACCAAGTCTAAAGAACAAAGACCCAGAGACTATTTTTAATTTTAATACATAAATCTAATTGGCTAATATTTTTTAGGGGAAGCGGAACCCAATAAGGAATCAGTGGCACAGTTAGCGCAAGAAATCTATTATTCGGATTTACTGTTATTGTTTATTAACAACCTTGCTAAATTGGAATTTGAGGTATGTGTATGTATGTATGTATGTATGTATGTATATATGTATGTATGTATGTATTGTATTGTATGTATGTATATATATATATGTGTG
>NAOQ01000025.1:88008-98656 GCA_002751075.1 Ichthyophonus hoferi
AGGTATAATATTTGGATATACCATATATAGGTATAATTATAGATGTACTATATACAGGTATACTATGTAGATGTGCTATATATAGATATAATATGTAGATATACGACATACCCTCTGATTGGCAGGCAGTTGCTAGGGGAGCTGCTTTTAGACCGAGCCAACTTCAACATCATGACCAGGTATATCAGTGACCCTGAGAACCTAAAGAGGATGATGAATCTCTTACGATCTAAGAGTAGGAATATACAGTTTGAGGCTTTCCATGTGTTTAAGGTAGGGGGATAGTATGGCATGAGTAGATTGAATAGAAGGAGAAATAGTTATATTACTGTTTGGTTAGCTTATTACATACAATGCATCTTACATCATGGCATGATTACCATGTGTTATATAGTGTATAAGTGTATAGTGAATAGGTAGTATATGGTATATACCACTTATTCTCTTATCTATTATATACCATATGCTATATTCTAACAATCCTTAGCTATTATTGCATAGCCCATTCTGACTGGCTATATATACGTTATACATCACAGGTGTTTGTAGCCAATCCCAACAAACCCGAGCCGATCCTAAAGATTCTTATTAATAATAGAGTAAAGTTGATTGAATTCCTGGGAAAGTTCCATAATGATAGGACAGGTCTGTATTTAATATTAATGGGGATTGATGGTTGGTTGATAGAATGTAATGTTTAGCCCTCTCTCCCTCTCCTTCTCCGCAATACACTGTGCACTATACATATAATATTCATAATAATAACATAGCAATAACCATCTCTCCCTGTTTCTCCCTTTCTTTTCCCACAGAAGACGAGCAATTCAATGAAGAGAAAGTCTACATTATCAAGCAGATTAACAACCTGCAACCTATTGCAGCCCACCCTGTACATGAAAATAGAGCTTAACCCCCCCCCTCCACTCTTTTATGGCCTAGGTGTCTTGCGTTTATTATATTGTATATAAGTAAACATACATACATAATATAATAACCTACATTAACTGGCTTTTATATTTTATATTTTGTATTTTGTATTTTATATCATTTAATGGCCTATTATTTCTTGAATATATTGTATTATATATAAAGTAAGCATGCATACATACGTAATACAATAACCTGCAATAACTGGCTTTTATATTTTATATTTAATTGTACCATATCCCTAATATGATTGGGCTTATCTCTCCAGTTAAAAATAATGACAAAATTTAAAATTTAAAAGGTCTTTGTTATACTATTATTAAAATGTTATTATAATATTATAGCTATATCAGGATCTTATTTTTAAATCTTATTGTTAATCTATTAATATACCATTAAATCCTTAAAATTTAAATTTGTTATTATAGTAGCAATACATCTAATCTAATTGAGCCACCTGCTCGCTCAATATGGCTAACTCAACCTTAAAATATCAGAATTCTATGATTGGTATATTAAAATTAAATATGTTCAACTGGTTAGTAAGGCGCTATTTTGACACTTGAAAGTTTTAGGCATGAGAAATTATTAATATACTATAGTATAATGTAATACCATAAAATACAATACAATACAGTATTATACAAATCAATGCAATAAAGTATTATATAATATAACGCAATATACTACGAACAGAAAGTTTGATTGGAAATCGCGATTTCAAGCAATTACATGAGCACTAAAATGTTCGATCACAAATCATATAATCTAATGCTTCTCAAGGTTTCAATGATTTTGGTGTGCCAAGGGCAACTGGAACAAGGACTTAAACCATATCCCAGCCTGGCATGTATCACAACCATTATATATTTATTATTTTTATAGGATCTAGTTTGCTACACAAATAAGTTAACAGGTAGGAGTGTTATCTTAATAACTTTATTATGCAAACGGGTGTCTATAGAAAACGTAATATACTTAGTGGTCTTGTAGGTCTGATGAATCAGGAACTAATGCTAACATATAGTACATATAGTACATAGAAGACTTTAATATCCTCTATTAAACACTTGACTTGTTAAGTTCTATACCTTTTAAAAAAAAGTCAACTGTGCTAGCATTCTTTATGCTTCTAGGTTTGTATGCAATTAGAAACAACCAACTGGCGAACCAGGAAATGTCAACATTCAATAAACCAATCCATCAGCAGGTGTCCAATCGGAGTCTTAAATTTTATCACTCTCAATATCATAGATCCCGGATTAATCCAATCAACTATGCTCAAGGAATCTTGTAAGGGCCAAGCAAAATTACTCGGTCACGTTCATCCAGATTACACATATTCCTGAACAGATACGAGTTGCTGCTTTGGGCAAAGCATCCCTTTTACTAGATTCTAACTTCACTAAGAGATTGTCCATTTCCAGATCTCAACGAGACTATAATAGTTGGCTATCACGATAAAAATTGATTCAATGACAGAAAGGCTCAAGACCTCAAATGATGGTCTGATTTTCTACTACAATCTACCATCTATGTAGAGAAGATCATTTCCAAACCACAATATAATACAGTATATTATGATATAATATAATGAAATAAACTATCCTTAGATGTAGATGTATAATCTTGAGTAATATAGTTCATTATTCTGTTAATTTGTGGTTTATATTTGGAATCTCCATTTTATTTATTACAGAATTGCATATCAATTGACGCTCACTGAGTAAACCTTGGTGAAACTCTATCATCTATCTATCAAATATAGCTACATATACAACATACCCAAAGCAACTATATTTATGATTATATAATTAATTAATACTAGGTTCTAAAGTATTCTATATGTAAATTGTTATATTTAGAATAGAAAGCATAAAAATGTTCTTTCTGAGACAGATTTAAGATTTAGATTATTGATACTGTGTGATACTGAATAAAGTTTATACAGTTTTTATCCTAAATTCTCTGCTTGCATTTGTCGGCTGCTACCCTGAGCATGGGCTAGATGATTATTATTACTATATAGACTAGAATTAACAATATATATATGTTAATTGAAACTCGGTAATATAGTTTGTATGCAATATCTGTCTAGCGAAAATCTTCCTTTTTGATACAGTTAAAATATATAAACATGATTGACACCACAGGCAACATGCGTTTCACATGAAAAATAATAATTAAAATATGTTAGTGACTTAATATAATGTCTTTGAGCTAGTTTCAATAAGTATAAATTTATGTACAGTAATTTTTCATAAGGGGTGGTTTCATAGCCTGCCATAAAGCAGCCAAAGAACTATATCTACATGTTAATTCTAATTAACCAGAAACATTATTTCCATTAATAAAGATAAGAAGCAATCTTTTCCATCACAAAACTATAAATGCCTTTCTCGATAGGAATATATACCGAGTTTTAACAATTGAGCTGTCCAACGAGTTGGTTGAAAATTATTTTTACTAGTATTATTATTATTATTATTATTATTATTATTATTATTATTGTTATTGTCATTATTATTACTATTACATATCTATAGCTATTGGTCTTTGCACCTTCAGATGCCGGATATTTTATTCATAATTTACATTCAAGTAATTTTATTCTAGGATAGAAATTTTTTAAATTTTTTACTCACATTCACAGCCAAGGTATAATTTTGAGACTTGAGAGACTCATTAAATCTAAGCCCTTAAATTTAATTGACACTTAAAACGTCACAGTTAGGGTAAATCTCTTATATATATATATTCATTTTATTAATGTAAACACAGTGATAGTTTAGCAATTTTATTCGTATGGTATCACTATCATAAGTCACCCATGTACTTCAATAATATCATGAGCTGCTGTTATAAATGATTTTCATTATTATTATTATTATTTTTAAAAAAGTTAGCAGGACTTGTTTTAGGCAGGATGACTAAGTAATATGTTATCTGGACCCAAAACATTTGATCTGCAATAGCTTATATTAGTTGCAGGACCTCTGTCATTGACTGGTTCACTTTTAATCGATCATCTTGGATTGTCATTACCATTTAACACTAATAGGTTGAACCAACAATTTTTCCTGATTGCCTATGTAATAATAATTGCTAATAATATTGAAAGATTATAGGTATGTAAAGGAATACTTAAATTAATTAAATATTCTTATTATAAAAAAATAGAATACCAAACGAAGTAAAACATATTTCACAGTGTATCACTTCTTCTCTAAAAATGCACATATACTATTTTCCATCTATATAATCTGCGTTGGTCGATTATATATAAAGTAGAGCATACGCATAGCAGGATATGTAAACACACAAACACATACATAATATAAATATATTATCTCTAATTCTTGCGGTATAATAGTGTCACAGTTTAGTAGTGGGATATATAAGTCCTCAATAAGTCTTATAGTGGTTATTCAACCTGCATACGTAATGATATACTTAATGCATTAATGTAGTTGAATCTAGAGCAAATAATAAAACTAAAATCTGAACCCATAAGATATCACTACCAGTGTTATGCTTATAGCCATCTGTGATAGTTCTAGCGACAGTGACTTGTCCACAGGCTCAGAGTCTCCAATTAGTTTTTTATTCTTATATAGATATTTTCTTCTAGGTGCTAGAATATCTCGTTCTAGTTAAGAACTAGTCAATTATTGACACAGCTCTTTCGCTGCCTTAGGGCAGTCTGTCGAGCCACTCTCTTACGGGTGTCGCTGCATTTACATTTATACATGATTGCAACCAGTGAAAAGACAATATACTGGTTCACTCGCGTATATTATTAGGGTATATGATAGCTGTAATAGTTATCATTTTAATTACACTCAGTAGTGTCAAAAACGGGAAATTTTTTTCAACAGATATTGCATACAAACCATGTGATTGGGTTTCACTGAGGTTGGCTCAGCGAATAATAAATTGTTATGCAATTCTGTAGATCTACTGGAGATTCAAAATAACCGCAAGTTAACAGGATAATGAATTATATTACTATAGATTGTACATTTACATCTAAAGTCGCGCAAAACAGAAACCAGTTTGCAACAAAATGTTATATTTTATTAGTAATTTACCTATTTATGTTATTGTATTTCTCTTAAACAAAATAAGTAAAAGATTTGAATAATTAGCCTATTTGAAGTGATGTACACAGTGCATGCTATAATGGAGTAGTAGGAGTTGATGGAATAAGCCCATTAAAAAGAAAGCGGAAAATTTGATTGGAGGCCAGCCCAGGAAATTGCTCACTGTATTTATGTTAGTATGTTAGTATATCTTGTATTAAACTATGCCATAGTATATTATAGTATATGTGTAATAGATTATTTTTACACTCTCTACTCTCCTTCACTAGCAATGGACTATTAACTATACGTTATAGTATACTGTTCACGCATGTCAAATCATATTGATCTATATAGAATTAAAAAAGTTGCTAAAACTTATATAACAACATGAAGGTATAGGATCATTATTATTTCTTTTGATTATAATAACCTTACACCCATAATATAGGATAATGTTACAAGTATAGTATAGTATTATAGGTATGCTATAGTGTTATAAGTATAGTATAGCGTTATAAGTATAATGTAGTATTATATGTATAATATAGTATTATAAGTACAGGGTTATAGGTATAGCATACTATTATAGGTATAATATAGTGTTACAGGTATAGTATAGTATTATAGATATAGTATAGTGCTTTAGGTATAGTTTATATTTATATATCGTATTCTGAATTATTATTTCATTGATTCTAATTTTAATCAATCAACCTTTAGAGCTAAAGCATTTTCCAATCATGCTTTCTTATTAAATTAATCATCAGCAAGTTGCATATTTCTAAGATCAATTATTGGTTAGTCAGAAAAATAAAAATAAAACCTTTTTTGGTTACTGATATCCTAATATACGCTTCGTCATAATATAATATATATAGAGTCCAAACAAAGCATGAAGTACTTCGCTATATGTGTTTACAACAGTTGCAGATCAGATTAAATGAAGGACAATTACCAAGTTAATACAACACTTACAGTAGAGTTGCAGAAAGGGAATCTCCTAATACAGTTAGATAGAAGGCTACTAGAAATATGTTGTAGTCAAACAATTGACCAAGATCATGTTGGTCAAACATCACAAGCAACACTCCAAATAGTATAAAAGTTGATACCTGTCTATGTGGTGTATGTATGTATGTATAGTAGTACGATAATATGAGAATATGGGGGTGCTTATATACGCATGCTAGTATATATCCGTTGAGACTGTATTATCTAGTTGCCCAGACGTACCAGCTCATTTAATCATAGAGTAAAATATATATTGCGAACCCAAACCATAGCTGTAACAATCGAGGTTATATAGGTATATATACCCTATTATATTCACATGCTCTACATATTGACCAATCAGAATTAAGCAATATCATCTTATCATGGTGTTTGTTACAACTGGAAAATGTCCCGTAGAAAATCGTATATATTTATACTAAGGATATATATACAATAAATCCTTTTAATATAAAAGTTTAAATGGATTGATCAATACAAAAGATATATTAAATTGTATACCTTCTTATAGATGGATTTTCTTTAGGAGCAATTGATAGATCAGGGTTATAGTTTACTAACCAATGAGCAATGTTCGGTGCTATAACTGGATTGGGTATATATCAGTAGAGAATAGAGTTTATAGTTTAGACAGGTGAACGTGCAATAAATAATTGCAGAATTTTGATACACTACATATATCTATCTATAATACTAAACATATATACTCTATATATCATATATAATCACTATCTATATACTACATATACCATGTAATAATACTACATATAAATAATACAATGTAAATACATATTATGTATGTAATTATTTACTCTATACATTCGATGTAGGTCAGTGTATTATATTATTACTATTACAACCTCATTTTATCTCTTTCTCTCAACAATCTATGTTCATACATTACACACATGTTTAGGAGACAACAGTGATGGGTCGGTAATTAAAATCAAATTCTAATTAATTAGTAATTACCAATAAGATAATCAAATATGTGATATGATAATTAATTAGTTTGTGCTAATGTTTTAGTAACAAATGAGAATTTGGCTTCATTTAGCCAATAAACATATGATTATGCATATTATATTATATTACATTGTATGACATCATGTATTATTATATCGAATTGTATTAAATAATATAAGGTAGTACAATAAATATAATATAATATGAACTTAAAGCATGCGCCTTTTTACCATTTATGGGGTACATAGTCCTTTTATCCATATCCATATATGGTCTGAACTGGCATGACATCTCATCTATTTATGGTATTATATGGCGGGACAATCACACACCATGCGTGACAGGTTCCCACCCAACTCACCATGTGTCAATCCTATACATATCCATATGGGGTAGGTTTCCTGTAAAGGGAAGACCTCTTTGGCCCTCTGTAGCCCTTTGACCATACACTGGACCCGTCTGATCTCAGCCATGCAGCATAGTAATAACTGTATGCAGATAACACAACAATTGATGGTTAGTTAGTAGTAGTTGTCATTGATTAGGTTAACCATTTAATTATATATATATAGATATATTCCACTAATTGCTGTGTGTGTTTAAAATCTTAATTAACTTCTTTTAAAAACGTGTTATGCATACATAGCTTATCTCAGAAAAAACATATTAAAGCATTTTTATAGGAGAAATTAATAATTCATCCTAACTAAAAGTAATATTTATATCATTCACTAATTTTTTTCTGCAGGGAATTCCTAATTAATTAATTTATTTAATAATAGCTCAATGACATATAAATAGTAGTTGAGATAGAGACGGGATAGTATCAACTATATAAGGGCAATTGGTTGTCATTAATAATGAATGCAATTTAGTTATACCAATCGCCACTGATTCACTACAATTCATTCTCAATTAATAAAATTTAGCAAGTCCGGAATACATTATACTTGCAAAAGAATAAATAAAACTAAACAGACAATTAAATTGGTTGATAGTCGATACTAATTTTAAAAATGTTATATTAATTAGGTAGACCATTAATTAATTAACATAATTAAATAATAATCAAATCAACTTCAACTACATTCCACATACGATTATCTTATACTATATCATATTATATTATTTTATATTATCCTATACCATACAATATCATACCATATTAAACATCCCGGATGATCCTATTGCTTATGGCCTACTAGCACATGTTTATACTATGTTAGAACATGTGTATACCATATTAGGATATGTTTATACCATATTAGGATGATGGCTATTGTTATTCTACCCACATACTTAAAATGGAGAACCAATGCTCACCTTGATTACAGTCAGATTACAGATACGCCATGCCATGTCACACGGACTATAGTTCATCACACACCTATATAGGATGTAGTATTATATACAGTAGAGTAGTATAGTATAGTATAGTATAATGTAATGTAATGTAATGTAATATAGTATAGTATAATATAGTATATGTAATGCAATGTAATATAATATAATATATTATAATGTAATGCAATTTAAAATAGTATAGTATAGTCTACCAGTCTAGGGGTGAGGGGGGTAGGATGGTCACCATTGCATAGAGTAAGGTTGTATCCTATAGAATCACGTAATAGGATATAGTATAGTAGAATAGAACAGAAAGTAATGCAGTTCCCAAAGGAAAAAATTAAAATAGCTCAGTACAGATCGCTTAGACCAACTGTTGATCAGGATTAATTTTTTAAAGTTAATTTAAATAAGGTGAATATATTATAAGAAAATGAGAGGATGAAACCTACCAACAAACTGTGGCCCCAATCGGAATTGATTTGTATTGGAGGGCAATAATAGGTGTATCTGTTATTAAATTAACGAAAACTCCCCCGCACAAATTAATGAGGGTATCCCGCACACAACTAATCAAGGGATGGTTGCTGCCATAATGTCGACCAATAGTTTCTGTTTGTTAAAGTAATAATATACTACAATGTTAGTATGATAATATGATAGTATAATAGTATAATAGTATAATAGTATGATAGTATGATAGTATAACAGTATAATAGTATGATAGTATAATAGTATGATAGTATAATAGTAAAATAGCAAAATAGTGTAATAGTATAATAGTATGAGTACATAATATTATTGCCATATTATAGTCAGGTAGCAGAGCAAAGAGAGAAGTCATGGAAGATATATGTAGATATGTATGTAGATATGTATATACAAGTATATATAAATGTGTGCATCAACATATATAGCTGTCTAACGATAGAGAGGACTATAGTATAATAGAAGGTAGAGACATGTATATGTATATAAATAAATATATTACCTTCATGTGAACGAATCCGATAACAATTATAAAAACAATAAGCTAAAAATAGAAATTGTGTATCTATGCGAAATACATC
Organism: Ichthyophonus hoferi; assembly: GCA_002751075.1. Lineage (NCBI taxonomy): Eukaryota > Ichthyosporea > Ichthyophonida > Ichthyophonidae > Ichthyophonus > Ichthyophonus hoferi. The sequence continues at coordinate 97,412 of NAOQ01000025.1, forward strand.
GTCTATTAGCCAATTAAAAAATGGATTAGCTTCTATAAGAGGAAGAGGAGTGTACTGGAGGTATAGTTCGCTGTTGTCCAATTTAAAGGAATTTCTGTGGTTATCATAGTAACTATCAACCGGTTATAATACATGGCGTGTTGTTATATAGTAGTAGTAATCATGCTAGCATGGATGAATATACTATATATGCAGATATATAATAGATATATCCAATAACGTATCTCCTTAATTTAAAACTTCAATACTACATAATATAACATAATACAAGACTATAATATAACATAATACAATACCATATAATATAGCATAATACAGTATTATATAATATAATAATACAATACTATATAATATAATACAATACAATACTATATAATATAACTATAGCATATAGCATAATACAATACAAAACATGTATATATCGTATTACATACATATACGAACATTCCCTCTTTTCCCTTCACATTCTTTACCCTCAAGCTCTATTATTGTCTTCCATGTTTGATTCCCTATCTACCTAAACAAAATATAGATTTGAAAGCCCACACATCTAACATACAAAAATACATTTATACCCACATAAAATAACAGAACATCTTCCAATAAAATAATAATAATAAATACAGACATACATTACTTAACAAGCACTTACACTCCATCAAATGTTTCACCGATTTGAGAGAGCCAAGGCGTTGCCAAATCGATCATATTAGTATGCCATAAAACTACACAAAAGTGTAACAATATGATTACATAATGTTCAAGGGTGATTGTATGAAAGTAAATAGTAGTATAACAGTGTAATAGTACAATAACGTTATAGTATAAGAGTATAGAATGTTAGAATATTATGCTACTGTAAATATATATACATAATTCTTTTACTAAAAATGTATAATTGTAATGTACTTCAATACTCATTTTTCTATTATTTTACATATTTTCCTAATATTTTATGTTTTATTAGCATCAACACCATTTCCCCGCGTTTTGTTTCTATTTATATTTCTATATTTATCTATACTTCTAGCTGGTTATTCGCCTAATTGCATACTCAATAAAAAATAGACCAATCGTTAATAATATAATATCACATTACTATTGGTTAAAAATAACGGTAATATTCAAATGTATTAATTGCAATTAGCTTGTAACAACGACTTTGTTTATCTATATAATAAGAATAGTATTACGTATACAGGTGTTTACATAGTAATATATATATATATATATATATATATATAT
>NAOQ01000025.1:176242-191033 GCA_002751075.1 Ichthyophonus hoferi
ATTTTTATTATTTCTATTGTTACAATTACTGTTGTTATAATTACTATTAGCAATATATCCTTAACTCTAGTTAAGTCAATCCTTACTCCCTCTCTATTTTATTACTACTTATTTACATATATGTTCATGCATTTTATTACCTTTCAAATGCTGTTTTCAATTGTTGTTATAAAATAGGTCAAGCCCAAATCTATATATAATTCTTGGTCTAGCCAGTCAACACTATGTTATGTTCTACCCTATATATAGTTAAGTCATTACATATTTTATATATCTTGTAAAGTACACAGCTATATTCTTAGGTTTATATTCAACTAATCCCCACTACTGTTAAACTATAATATATACATTACCTTTAATATATATATATATATATATATATATAGAAAGTAAAATATGTGCCAAATAAGCAATAAATATTTTATACAATACCTTGTGAAGGTTTTGTCTTAATATTTGTATGTATGTATATATGTATGTCTGTATGTATGTATGTATGTTTATCCATTCTCTCTTTCCATCTAACTCTATCTTTTTTAAATCCCTTTTCCTCAGTTGGTGTCAAGACCTGCAATAAGTGGGACTATGTATGTCCCACCCACTCCTTCTGCATGGACACAAAGGAAGGACCAATCTGCAAATGCTTAAAGGGGTATCATGTGTACAATCGCACATGTACAGGCATGTTTCTTAATTTAACACTTTTTTTTCTTATGCTTTCTTTATCTTTTGTTTCTTATAATTACTTAGTATCTTTTCTAATTTATTCTATTCCTAGAAATGTAGTAAAATAAAATTTTGAATTGGTTTTCTAGGTGGTGTGTGTGTTGGGTAGAGGGTCTCATTAATGGGTGTCCTGAGGTGCAGTAAATAATATTCTCTCTCCTTCTCTTTCTTTTTTTTATAATGTATTCTTTTATTACATACCCTTTTGTGTAATTTTTACATCCCATTTCTTTCCCTCTTTTTAAAAAAAATCTTCTTATATCTTTTACTTACTTGCAGATATAGATGAATGTAAGAGGAACTCTATTATCTGTGGCAGAAATGCAATGTGCATCAATAATGATGGTGGCTTCAATTGCACAACCTGTGCAAAGGGCCATCATCTAATGAATGGCATGTGCATAGGTATGTAATTTAGATCAGACTTTGGTTGTATGCCACATCTCTATATATTCTTGTCCCCTTTCATTCTTCTGGCTCTGTTATCTTCTTTGGCTATATGTATCTATATAAAATAGTCATTCATATCTCTTGAATCATTGTTAACTATTTTACCTACAGATATAGATGAGTGTTTGGCCAACTCCACAATCTGTGGAGGTGAAGGAGTGTGCCAGAACACCAAAGGAGGATATACATGCTCAAGCTGTCTCACAGGCTACACAGTGGTCAACAACATGTGTATAGGTATGTTAAGAGTCTTTATACACTCCAAGTCCACTTTATACATATGATATACAATACAGTACAATACAATACAGTGCAATACAATACTATGCCATATAATACTATACCATCCTATACTATATTGTACTATACTATATTATATTATGCTATTATCTGCTTTACTATATTATTATGCTGTACTATCTATACTATACTATACAATACAATATAGTACAATTCAATATAGAAAAATATAAAAAAATATAATGCAATACTATACAATACAATATGATATCCCCTTTTTCTTTATTCTTCTAATATTTTCGCATACATTCACACAGATGTAAATGAGTGTACATTCCCCACTGCATGCTTGGCATCATCCCAGTGTCATAACACAAATGGTAGTTACTGGTGTAGTGAGAGGGAGGAGATGAAGAAGATTGTGGTTGAAATGGAGTCAAATTCAGAGACCATCAACACATTCACTCAATTGGTCCATGATGTAAGTTATTTGGTAGATGAGTATAGGGGTGTTTGTATTTTCTAGTAATTTGCATTGAGTATTATTAATTACAAAGTATGGTTTGGAGTAGTTTATAATGCTGTATTTTGGAATCATGGGTTTCTTTTAGATTCTACTAATAATAATCTATTTATGATATATATTTTTATATTGTGTAGTTTAATAACGTAGCCAACACCCACATCTATATCTTTCTACAGGTCAAAGTTATTTCACTCTTTGGATGGAAGAAAGTCAAAGAATTGAAGGAGGAAGCTCTGGCTACCAAGTCAGTTTGTAATGCTAAGGAAGTGTTGCTACCACTAATTAATGAAGTATGTTTTATTTTTTATTATCACACAGGTACAAGTGGGTGCATATATTAGCATTTGGCATGGTGTATTTTCTATCAATTATCTAATAAGTATATTTATTATAAAACATATTTTAAAGTATTATTCAATAGTCTATTAGACCGTATCCTTTTACTATCAAGCAATATAATATTATATTACCTTATATTATATATTTGCTATTTTAATATTTAGTTTTATAATTTTTATCCAATTAACAATGTTACACTATTTCTGCTGATACAGGTTACCTTGGCCTTGATCTACCAGAGTAACTGGGCTTCAAGACACGTAGCTTTACTTAACAACACAACTAGAAAGGCAGCCAGTTCCTTTACACAGATAGAAAATATGGTATGTGTGCTCAATACATTCTTACATACATAATATTGTCTAATGATTGGCTTATATGGCCAAACATATGTGTACTCCCTAGTGTCTCATAAGTCTTCAATCACAATAATGAACGGTGATCTATCTCTGGGGTTTCAGAATAGTTTTATAAGTGTTAAATGCCTATGGTAAGGGGCTTTATATGGGTATTTTGTTTGATTTTTTATTTTAATTAAGATATAACATTTATTTACATTTTGGATAGTGGTAAACAATGTGCTCACATATATCTTCTGACAGACAAAGAATATGTTATATTCAGGGCTACGCACAATGAGGGACAGCTGGGAAGGAATAATGGTTCCCGAGGTAGCTACCAATGCTAGAAAGGCAGTAAAGCAACTAATCAGTGAGGCATGTTTGATTGCATATATATATTATACTGGAATGCTGTAATGCTTAGTGTGGTATATTTGTAACTGTGCAAGTTATATTTTATATATTCCATTATACTCTATTTTACTTTATTCTTTTGTATTGTCCTCTAGTTTAGTCTATTATATTGTGTCTTATTACAATCAATTATATTTCATGCTATTCCAGTTTATATTGTTCTGATTTATTTTATTTTATTCTATTCTATTCTACCATTGTGCCATAATCTCTTATTGACATCCTATGCTTACAGCCAAGCAGTTTGTTGAACAATTACCCCAGCATGATTAAGATGATAAGCTCAGGATGGATGCCCGTTATGCTTATGACTGTATTCATGCTATTAATGAACAGTAGAACCTGGCCTACTACAAAACAAAGAAAGGTAAATTTGTAATATTTGCATGTTGTGCTTATATATGGCACCCTACTATAGTTTGACACTATAATATAGTTACTTAATATATGATATGTTATTGAACTAGACAATATTATCTTGTACAATATCCTAATATTATCATAGCCTATAATATTATACTGTATTGTACTACACTAACTATTAATATCAGACCAACCAGGAGATGGGGTCAGTCCAAACTGGACCACTAGAAGATGTGGAGGATGCCTGGGAGGAAATAGATCTGATGACAAACAAGGAAGAAATGGTAAGTACTTTAAAACAATGAAAGAACAAGATAATGTAGTTTTGAATATTAAATTATAAATTATATAATCATAGCTTAAATTTATACTCATATATTACATCTATACAGGTGAACATCAAAACGGCAGCCTCTTTGAGTCCTTTGTTGGTAAGTAAAGTATGATATAATATCATATTGGATTATAGTAGACAATAGAGAAATAGCTTACTACCTATTATGAAATCTTATATTTCAATAGCTAATTGCATCATATTATATTATAGGGTTACATGGTATTGCATTAAAATCTCATTAATACAATGTAATATATAGTAGATAATGCTTTGTCATGTAATAGATGTTTAATAATATTATAATTTTTGTATGATATGACATACTGTGTATGGTAATTTAATAGCTAATTGGGTATATCTTAGTAGATTATAATCTCCCTACTAACACTTGAAACATCAGGAGGAAGTGGAACAATGGAGAATTAAAAAAGAAAGGGCTGAAGAGGAACTGAAGTTGATCACTGAGAAATTGCAGAGTGTAAATAAGGTAGGAGGGATATGTGTATTTTTATGTTTTCCTTTTATTTTGTATTATATATGCTGTATTATCTCATATAATATCATATTATATTACATTACATCATATTATACTGCGCTGATTGTCTTGTATTATATTATTTTATAGCATATACCTATTTATATACTTATACTGCATACTGTATGTTAACACTACACAGAAAGTTGGGGAGCTGGAAGAAGAAGTTACTGAACAGAAGGCAAGTGACTAGAACTAATTTGTAGTAATTAGTGCATTATATTATGCCAATGTGCCTTGGATATGATTTTATGTTTAACAGATATTGATTATACTAGCATTTATGTTATCTGAAATATAATATAAAAGACATGCTTTCATATTCACATCATCAATGATAGGTATTTTCTTATATGGAAATATTATGTGGTATTGCATTTTGTGATATTGGATTAGTAGACCACTCCTTGTAATTAGATTAATAATTAATATAGCCAATATAACTAATAATAATAATAATAATAATAATAATAATATATTGTAGTGCTACTCTGTTAAACCATTACTAAATATTTTACTATTTCCAGATGGATTTAAAGGCTATACAGACGGAGAAGGAGGATAGGTTGCGCACTCTGTCAGGATTGAGAAGGGAGAGATCAACACTGAAGGCTGTATGTGATAGCAGCTTTCTATAGAGAGCAGTATCTGTATATAATCATAAACACAATGGTAATAGTCATTGTTGTGTTAGTAGTAATAGTAGTGGTAATAATAATAATACCAATAGCAATAGTAAAAGCATTATTAATAGTAACAATCATAATTATATTAATAGTTATATTAATATTGATATTTATAGTAGTAGTAGTAGTCATAGTACTATTAATAGTAATGGTAAAAGTAACTATGATAATAATAGTTATATTAATAGCATTGGTAATAGTAATTGTAATAGTTATTGTAATCATGATTGTGATAGTAGTAGTAGCAATAATAATTATCATATTAGTGCATGCGTTATAGTGTATAGATGTTATAGTGTATGCAGGTTATATTGTATAATGTTTTGCTATAGTGTATATGTGTTATACATGATATACCCTACACCCTATACATTTGCATATATAATTTTATTTATTATTGGTTTCATCCCCAGAGATGTGAGGAAGCCAACCATCTTCAAATTTGAAGACAGTGTTCAACTGCCATTAACAGGGCAGGTATAATTATAACTATATATATATATATATATATACAGAAAAATATAGAGAAAAATCCATACATATATTATTTTTATTTGTTTTTAAAAAAAAACAAAAAAAAAAGAGCAAAAAATGATCCTCATCATTCTGCTGATCCCACCAGTGGCCACTATCACTGAGGCTGAAATATTAATTTCATTTATTTATTAACAAAATATGTGTATATAATACTGGATGTATCAAGGGGTAAGAGGGTTGAATTCTATAAAGAAGTGCGTTATGTGTATTGTATTATAATAAAATACAACTGAATAATAGCATAGTATAATAAAGGGAAATATAATGCAACATGGTATAATACAAGACAAGCTAATATGATATAATACTATACCATAGAATACACTATAATATAATACAATACAACATAACATAATCCAATCCAATCCAATACGATTCAATAAAGTAGAATAAAATATACAATATATTATAATAAGATGCAACACAATCCAATCCAATCCAACCCAATACAAAACCATGCAGAACAATATTAATCCAAACTGATCCAGTTCAATCTTGTATTATATTGTATACATGGTATGAGACAATTTGAAGGTGTTATTATCTGTCTCTATCTTTTACTTTCTGGTTGAATATCTGATATAAGTGAAATGGTAGTCTGACAATGTGGAGTCAAACCTAATCACACTCTTTTTTTTTGGTGAAACCTTGTGTTGAAGTGAAATGAATGCAGTACTTGTGTAGATTTCTTAGAATGTTTTCTGGCTGATCAATAGAGAAATCGCTAGACATAGTTTATTGTGCAGTGTTTTTTATTAAATAAAGACTAATGATTATTGGTCGCTATAAAATTCATGTTCCGTGACTTAGTTCATGTTAAATACTAGCATATTTAGTGTTCTTTTGTATTTAAGGGCTTTCAGGGGCTGAGTTTAATCAGCCTGCTTTATCAATATTAGAATTTACACTTCAATAGTTTTATATATATGTGTACTACTTATATTAGAGTAAGAATTATAATAAAAAAGGTAAATATTTGTCAGAGATGTGTTTGTATGCCTTTTTTCCCCCCAAAAGATCCTATCATGGAACTAATTCTAATACTATTTTTCAAATAAACTATATATTATCCATATTATATTGAACCAGTTTAGATTCATAAAACAATTATATTAGCAAAAAATAAAGTGCATACAATGAGATGTATTAAATGTATGTATAATAGTATTTAATACAGTATATAGGTGTTTATATTAAGAAACTCGTATAATAATTAGTACATTAGGAGGACAGCACAGCATTATACATGATCATATGACAGAATATATATATATATATACGATGCTGGGCATATTAGGACAAGGGTATTTTCAAGGGCATATATAAGAATAAATACTATGATATTTATGAGTGCATATAAAATCCATATATAGCATAATATACAGGTCTACCGGGTAAACATTTACATAACAAATTAACGCTGAATCAAAACGTGAACGTAATCTATTGAACACTATAGCCTGAGTATCTTGAATTAATGAACTTTTTATGTAAATTTTGTATGATCAATATTCTAGGTCAGTTAAAAAAATAATATATGGCATACCTTTCTACTCATATACATGCTAAAATATATTAATGCATTAATGTATTTATGTCACCAGTCAAGTTTGTTACTTATATTATATAATAAAGAAGTATACATAGCATTATAATACTTCATATTTATCCTCCCAAACTCTAGGCACTATTACTATCAATTTAAAAAATATATAATCATATGCTTCTCTATTCAAATGCCCAACCAACCTACCTACTTATGTCATATACTTAACAAGACTGTCACAGGCAAGCTTGCTATTATTTCTGTTCTACTTCACCATTTCATTAAATATATTACCCACATATGCCACTGCTCCAATATCGCTATCTGTACTAGATAGATATCGTATACTTGATAGTATGTTATTTTTCATTTTTGCCTGGTGTTCCAGTCAATGATAATCTTTTAAATTCTTCCAACTTAAATTTTAACTCCTCATTCTGATTGGAAATACATCGCCCATTCTCTTCCTATTTAAAAAATAACCGGATTAGTTATTGGCCATATCATGCAAATACTGTATGTAAATCTCTTTCTGTGATATAATCAGTTAATGCAATAGAACAATTATTAGTGTCATAAAAGTATTTCAGATTATACTAACTATAACATATACATATGTGTTCAGAAATACTAGTGCAAATAGGTAAAGAGTTCACTCATATGATGCAATCTATATCTTTATTAATGACATTTTCTAAGTGTTTATGTTATTATTTTTTATTATAAAGTAAAATAAATCAAGTGCCCTGCAGAGACAGAAAAAAAAAGCGGGAATGTTTCTGTGTATACAATGCTACACATATATGTATGATAGTATGTATGTCTTATAATGTGGTGAGATATATGCAGTATAGTATGAGAGTATGTATACATTATAGTATAATATTATGTACACATTATAGAATAGTAGTACTATTATACTATAATATAATAGTATGTACATATGATAGTATAATAGCATAATACTATGAGTATGATGGTATGTATATGCTTATATGCAACTATACATGTATATATATCTATGCATATATAAGGGATGAGATGATACATACCAACACCTCCAGTTGATTTATTGCCACATTTGCTTTTTGCCACGCCAATCTCTCTGAATCCTATTCGTTTTTCAGGTTATTAAATAGTTGCATTTATTTATATAATAACCATATATGAACGCATCTTAAATTGATTTTCTTCTCATTATCCTTCCCTACAACCCATAAAGTAATGATCGCTATTATGAGAAACATACATGCTAAAGGTGTTCTTTAAAAAAAAATTCAAACTAACCAATGCACAGTCATTTATATTTTTTATTCAACTATATATATGTGTAAATTTTATTAGCCTAATCAGTAATAGTTAATGCATACCATATATAAGCACTACGAAAAAAAATACAAAGTATCTGATTGGCATATGTATTACAGTACATTATATTATATTTGGGTATAGTTATTCTATTATGTTCTACTATATTGTATTGTAATATATTCTATTCTATTCTATTATAATACACTCTACTATGTTATATTATATTACGTTACAATACACAAATTCTATAATAATATATCATAACAGATTATAATACGTTATATTATAACACACCATAACACAAGCACCTAACCACTTACCTTTTTCTCATTCATGGCCATCACCAACAACTCATTATCATTGGATAAGGCTTTAATCTGTGATCGCAAAGCCCTCGCTTCTATCTCCAATACATTCATCTTAGTGGTCTTTACCTCCAGCTCTTTACATTCTTCTATCTTGAGGTCATATACCGCCTGCATGTATGTATGAATATAAATATATATATATATAAGGAGCAGCAAGCTAGTATACGGATATACCTCAGGGCCTATCATACTATACCCTACCCTACTCTACCCTACCTTACCCCACCCTAACCTAGCATACCATATAATACATACTTTCATACTCTCTAGCTCACACATTAATGACTTGACTATAGTGGACTCTACTGATGACGTAGCTGTCTTCTCCCACCTAGATAATGGGGTATGTTTATTAGTTAATTTTTATTGGCCGAGTTCTTTATTTACAAATTTTAAATTTTAAATAGGATTAGTCAAGGGTCTTATAAAGAAACAACCCATAAGAAGATGTACTATATCTTATACAACCTCCAAGTAGTACAGGAACCAATGATCATAATTGCTAAATATATTATTTTTATGCATAAATTTAAAAAAATTATCAGTCAATAAAAATGAGGATAAAACACTATAATTTACTGTATAAAACTTAACTAGAATTAATCAATTAAATAAGCTTATAATAAAATAATTTTAAAAAGGGCAAGAATGATAGGAGAAAAAACAGTAAGAGATTAGAATAAAGAGAAACAATCTCTAACTTAAACGGCAATGTCAATGAAAACAAAACCATAATCTACACAAAGAGGGCTAGCCTGTTATAGTTACCCTAAAGTATGCAGCCAATAATATAACTCCTTGACAACCAATAATATCCTGCCTTGACAACCAATCATAGTAACCTACCTGTGAGCAGTATTCTTACATTCGTCCCTCTCTTTGACCAATTCTTGCACTTCCTTCTTCAAGCTACAAGGTATTCCATTGGTCAGTAGAGTTCGGGTGGTCACCGACAGTGATGTCACTCCTATAATATAATACACCAATAGGATGCACTATGCTTGTTTATCAATCCAGTCTTCGCTCAGTATCTATATCTAGTCAACTATAATGTTATTAATAGATTACATGGTTAAAAATTATATCTGTGATCTGTGTGGTTATCCTTAAAACCGGGTTTTTACTGATTGTCATTAAGATTATTTAAAGATATGCTTTAATATGCTAAAAAATAACATATAACCTTTACTTATTGCTTTGTTAAAATCTTATTGTCAAGTCTTGATTGTTAGCTTTAATTAGTACTAAAGGTAAAGTGAGCATACCTATTGGTTAACAATCACTGCTTAGTCACCGTTGCCCTCTTATAAAAACCGTAAATACATCATTAAAGGTTCCACAAATAAATACATATGTTGTTTGATCCAATAAAACAGAGAATAAAAATTAAATATATATTTTCAAAAACAAAGTTACTGACATGTTTTTAATGGCTATTTGATAGCTTCAGTATAGGCTGTCATTATTATTTACTATAGTCATTGCCATATACATAAAGAATAATTTGGTACAGGTCCATATCAAATAACACATATATGTATATATGTATATATGTATATTGTGTAAGGAAAAACACAGATATTCTTACTCGGCCACATACCTCTGTTCGTTAGCATATACTTTTTTATTCTCCAGTTGTAATTCGTCTATGCTTCCATTTAATCTGTCTCCACCCAACCACTATATAAGACAACTTCCCTCTACAATACCTTCAGCATAGTGGAATATATCTAGATGACTAAAATGGTTCCATCAATCAAAGAGCTACGTTATATTATATTTTATAATATAATGTATTGTAATTTATTTTATTACAGTGAAATGTAGTTTATTGCATTGCATTATGTTCTATTATCTTATATTATACTTTCATATAAACATATGTGTGTACATAATACGTATAGGTGCGTATGTGGTGTAGAGTACATGTATATGCATGCAAGACATACACATACACTTCTATACACATACCTGTGTATTTCTGTTTCGTTTTTATCCTTTGCCTCCCTCAGACTATTAACCTCATCTCTAAGGCTTTATTGGAAAAATATCATTAATTTACTTCCCAGAAAGGAAGGAAGAAAAAGGGTATATAGAAGGGTATTGGTTGATAATAGTTTAAATAAAGAGGTTATGCCCAATAAAGAACACGGAATAGCTTTAATTTTTTATATTTTTTTTAATAAACTATGATCACTGAATAGCCTGATTAACATATATATATATATAAACATATACACATTTGTTCATACATGCATACTATAATATACTAAAATCCGATATGTTATAGGAATTTATTCCCACTAAATTGCTATATACGTTTTTAAGTATGTCAAATGTGTTTGAATATATGTGTTGTGTGGTATATACATATAATTACAGGATATACACATACACTTCTATACACATACCTGTGTAGTTCTGTTTCGTTTTTCTTCTTTGTCTCCTTCAGACTATTAATCTCACTCTCAAGGCTTCATTGGGATAATATCATTAGTTTATCTCCCAGAAAGGAAGGAAGAAAAACGGCATATACAATGGTATTGGCTGATAATAGATTAAATAGGTTATGCTTAATAAAGACCATGGACTGGCTATAAATATTATAATTAATCTTAAATCTTAATAAATTATTATCATTGAATAACCTGATTAAAATATACATACCATCATGCATAAATTCATACATACATACATGCATAATATATACTATGATACATACTATCACACATACTTTCCTACAGAGATAAAAATATGATCTTACCTCATTATTGATAGTTCTTTCTTTTTATTGGTTACATTCAACTGTTGTACACTGATTTCCAATCTGCATCAGGCAAACTATTAATTATAATAACAGCATCCTTGTATTTTTAATTGATAGATAGATAAGATTAAAAATAGAGATTAAGATATAAGGACTCTAACATCTAGTATCTTTGTATATGAGCACCAACTGGCAATAATCATACTATGCTTCTGACATTTTTTTATTTGGTCATTTTTTCATTTTTTTCATTTTTTCATTTTTTCATTTTTTCTAATATTTCATATAGTCGCGTAGTAGAGTAAGATACAACACAATATAGTATAGTACAAAAAAGTGTATCATACTACATGAATTAATTCCCACTAAATCGTTATATACAGATATACATGCCAGATATGCAGATACACCTCTATGGACATACCTGCTTAGTTCTGTTTCGTTTTTATTCATTGTCTCCCTTAAATTCTTAACCTCACCTTCAAGGCTTCATTGGGCATATGTCATTAGTTTACCTCCCAGAAAGAAAGGAAGACAAAAGATATGTATAAAAGTATTGGCTGATAATAGTTTAACTAAAGAGATTATGCCTAATAAAGACTACGGATTGGCTATAATTATTTAATATATTATTATCATTAAAATACCTGTTCAGCATATGCACATATACTATAATACACACTATCATACATACATCCGTATATATTATAGTATATACTATCATTCATATGATTATACGTATTAGAATACGCCCTTTCATGCATACATACCAACATTCATATATATTATAATTCATACTAGAATACACACATTCACACATTTACATATACATACATACTATAATATATACATACATATATACTATAATACGTACTATCACATATACTTCCATACAGAAACCAAAATATGATCTTACCTCTTTATTAATAGGCTTTTCTTTTGACTGGTTTCATTCAACTGTTGTACACTGCCTTCCAATCTGCGTCAGGCAAAGTATTAATTCTATTACCAGCAGCCTTGTATTTTTAATTGATATGAAGATAAGATTAAAAAATAGAGATTAAGTATTAGGTCTCTAATATATTTGTTTAGATAATTCAATTGGCAATCACTATACTATACTTTGGTTGTGCATTTCATTTTTTTCTCTCGAATATATCACATAGTAGAGTAAGATAAAATACAACACAGTCTAATTCGATTTAATATAATATAATATAATATAATATAATATAATATAATATAATATAGTATAATATAGTACGCAATAAATATATATATATATATATAGTGGGTGTCATATGTGTTTTTAGTGTACGAAATGTGTGTACGTGGTATATGGGACCAGCATATGCATGTCAGACATACACATACACTTCTATACACATACCTGTGTAGTTCTGTTTCGGTTTTATGCTTTGCATCCCTTAGATTATTAACCTCTCCTGCAAGGCTTCATTGGGCAAATATCGTTAGTTTAGCTGCCAGAAAGAAAGGAAGACAAAGGGGATATAGAAATGTATTGGCTGATAATAGTTTCAATAAAGAGATTATGCCTAATAAAGACCATGGGTTGGCTATGATCATAATTACTATTAAATTGTAATAAATTATTATCATTGAATAACCTGATTAACACATACATACATACATACATACATACTATCAAAAATACATACATACTATCGTACATACATACATACATATATACATACATACATACATACATACTAACATATATACATACATACATACATACATACATATATATATACATACTATCATACATACTATCATGCATATATATATATACATACATACTATCCTACATACATACATACATACATACATACTATCATACATACAGAAATACAAACATTGCCTTACCTCTTTATTGTTTGGTCTTTCTTTTGATTGGTTACATTTAACTGTTTTACAATGTCTTCAAATCTGCGTCAGGTAAACGATTGATTATATTACCAGCCTTGGACTTTTAATTGATATGAAACTAAAATCAAAAGTAAGGATTAAGATATAATGACTCTAGTATATTTATATATATAATTCAATTGGTAGTAGCTTTACTATAGTTGCATGCATTTAATTCTATTCACATATGTTTCACCGAGTGAAGTAGACCGTAGCACAAGCACACTACAACTGAATATAATAAAATATAATAAAATACAATACAATAAAATATGATATAATACAATGAAATATAATATAATTCACGTTAATATAATATAAGAGAGTATAATATAATAGAGAACAGCACAGCATAGCATAGGAACTTATTCCCACTAAATCGTTATATACAAATATATATAGTGGGTGTATTATATATATATATTTAGTGTATGAAATGTATGGCTGTGTATGTGCTGAAGGGTATATGAAGTTACATGTAAGATATACACATATACTTCCATACACATACCTGTGCAATTCTACTTCATTTTTATTCTTTGTATCCTTCACATTATTAACCTTATCTTCAAGACTTTATTGGGCAAATATCATTAGTTTACTGCTCAGAAAGGGAGGTGAGACAAGGGTATATAGAAGGGTATTGGCTCATAATAGTTTAAATAAGCAAAGAGATTAAGCCTAATAAAGACCATGGATTGGTTATAATTACTAAGCTTTTTCTTAATGTTTAACAAATGGCGATTATGGACTAACTTGCTTGGCAAATGCACAAATACATGTACACATCGGTCCTACATTTATATTATCATACATTTATAAAAAATATCATACATACGTACTACCATACGTACTACTATACATACCCACATACATACATACATACATACTATCACACATAACCTCACCTTTTTATGGTTTCGTCTTGCTTTTTATTGGTTACCTTTAAGTGTTGTATATTATTTGCCAATCTGTGTCAAGGAGACTCCATTAAATACATTGCTAGCCTTGTTTTTTAATAGATATTAAGACATTATGAAAATAGTATAGGCATATATATAATTCAATTGACAATAGCTATACTATCATTATGCTTCTTGTATCTATTCCTTGCCCATATCGTTCATCTAGAAGAGCAGGATACACCACAACATAAATTTATATAATATAGTATAGTATATTATTAGATGGTATAGTATATCATAATATAATATAAGTATAAATATAACACATAGCATAACATAACATAACATAACATAACACAATATAACACAACATAGCATAGCATAACATAACATAACATAACATAACATAACATAACACAACACAACATAACACAACACAACACAACATAACACAACACAACACAACATAAC
>NAOQ01000025.1:191921-216560 GCA_002751075.1 Ichthyophonus hoferi
CAGCACAACACAACAGCACACTGGACCTACTCTAATTTTACAGCATAAGCCTCTTGTAACTTATGAAGCATTTCTAATTTCACTTGTTCAAACCTATGTTCGCTCTCTGCCTTTGCCTGTAGTATTTTCTCTTGTAGTTGTTTTTGTTTTTGTTCATCATTCTCCTTGTTGGTTTCTGATAGTGCTGTAAGGTCCTGCGATGCCTGCATAGAAATGGTGTATATGTTACTATAGTAGTATAGTAGTATAGTATTATAGTATTATGGGTAGTATTATAACATACAAGACATATTTGGTTCTATTTTACTATTCATAATTGTCTTTTTGATATGTTTTATTTTCTATAGATAATATATATGTGTGTGTACATGTGTAGGTAGGCTTATGTGTGAATGTAATGGTTAACTATAAGTGTATTTCTATGCATGTGTATGTTTTGTATGATCCCACACACATATATTCATACTTATATACACCTTAATTGCAGTTATTCTAACACACACACATATATATATATATATATATGAAAGTATACATATATATTTATTCCAGGTGCAGTTCATAAAGATAATATATTACTCATTATGCATATCAAAACACAGGGTTTGAAATACTGATAAATAATGATTGGTCACTACCATCACACCCACATCAAAATAAATACCAATGCTCACCTTCCGACTTTCACTCAGAGCCAATTCATGTACAGCTGCCTCGTCACTATAAGAAGCTATAACCGCTTCCTGCTCGCGTTGCTAGGGAAAAGAATGAAGATGTTGTTATGGGATTTACGTGTAACCAGTCCTCCAATGAAACAGAATCTATATATAAATAACCTTGTATAATTGGATGATATGAGGGTGAGAAGAAAATAATTTAATACTTGTAATATGATCAAAGGGTTGAATAAATAGAACTATACTATGCTCATCTAGCAGTTATACAGCATTCATGGCATATATGTAACAGTAGCATAATACATACATATATACATATAGATATACATATATGCATACATATATATATATATATATACATAATTATACATATACAAATATATACATATACATATACTTATTCATACACATATACATATATATATATATGATATTATCATCCTATAATAATATATGATAATATATAACACTGCGTTAGTCTTACTTTAATATCTAATCGGTTTAAAAGTTCGGACAGGCGTTCAATCAGCTCACAGCCTGTATTTAACTGTTTCTGTTGATTGGATAATTACTTATGTCAGCCTCACTATTGTAGTCAAGGCTTATATCTTGTTCTTTACGCATATAGTGTGTGTGTTCAAGTTACTAGATATGAATTATAGTGGTAGTTTTTGTTTAATTATCTCCATTAACATCTCTTTAGAAACCATACTGTATATATATATATATTAATATGTATATGCATATACTATATGAATTTGCTTATAATAAGCTTTTTTATTACTTTTTTAAAGAAATTCACATATACATGCATATATACATGCATATAGCAACAGATATAAAAAACAAATAGCCAATTATAATGCAATCTAAGAATACCTGTAGGGCAACAGTTGAGATCCCTCTGGAATTTTTGATTGGTTTAAATCCTCTGGCTTCAATGAGGAGGGTCTGTATATGTGATTTCTTTGGAGCTGGTTCTTTGCTGAATTTATATTTGTATAGGTACAGTGGGTATGGGCGTATAGGTGTGTGTGTATGTTTATAAATGTTTGTATATGTATGTATGTGTGTAATATTATCGGAATGATAGTAAGGATAGTGGTACATTGGTTGGCTTGGTTGATATGTATATGCGGCTGTGTCATATGCAACTATATCAGAACCTATCGATAAAGGTATATGCCCATATAAAGATACATTATGACGTATATAGGATCATATATATATATGGAAAATTCCATCATGTTAGAGAAAGGTAAAACAAAAAAAAATACAAATGAATAGATGGAAAGATGAATGAGTGGGTGAGATAAGATTGATAAAAATAAAAAACATATTTGGTTGATGAAAAATGAATATGCAAAATAATGATAAACTAAAAAAGAAAAAAATAACAGTAGACTGATCAATAGAAAAAAGGTTCACTTGGTATACTATATAATGAAAACTTAAATGTAAATTTGGTATGTTATTGACGGTTTAAAATCTATCAGTTTATTGGATGCATATCATATGAAACAATTTTAAACCCGTGCAAGCAACTTAATAAGAAATAATATAAAACCTGCTATGAAATACAGTGCATTTGAAATTTTATTTATAGAGTATAAGTAGTATATTATAAATTATAATTAAGAATCATACCCAGTTGGAACGATCATACATCAATCACATATCAAACTCACTTGCACTCCATTTCATTGGAAGACGATGGGGCTTGAACTAGAGGCTGTCCTTGTCGATAAGAAAAATATATATTATATATACTGATTAGTGCAACGTTACACACACTAGACACTATAATAGTATCCTCCTGTTATGAATATTCTAACAATCTAATTCCTCATTGACGTGTAATCACTCATTATTATTGCCTGCCTCCTTGAGATTGGCTCTATTTCTCTAATTATTAATTGGTTAATTTTAAATAAACAAAAATACAGACGAATAGGTTTATACTGTATAAGATTGCACCAATAGAAACCCGCCAGTAGCAGAATATGATGCCGAATCAGATTGACAGGTTACTTCTATATCAATCAATGAGCCACATTTTGACTAAGACTGCTTAAGCTCGTTGCTAAGGAGAAACATAATAATCGGTTTCTATAATTGGTTGGCTAGCCTACCTTGCATGATTTGACAAACACGCCGCAGTCTGGATCACAATCAAAGTAGAGGATACCATTAACACTGCCGTCATTCTAGGAGAGGGAGAGGGAGAAGAAAAGGGAGAAGAAGGGAAGGAGAAGAGAGAGAAATAAAAAGAATAATAGATAGAGTAATTGAAGTGTGACAGGTATATCACAGGTCCTTGTTATTTTCCATGCTCCAATAATTACCCTGAATTAAAATTTACTACCAATTATACCTGCTTTCCCAAAGATTCCAAATCCTTGGAAGCATAATTTATATATGCAGGGACAACCAATCGCCAACGGTTATTTCTCTCTTTATAACACCATGTTTTAATTGGCTTAATCACAATAAAAATAGAGATGTGGAGAAGGAATAAATAGATATTATACATGGAACAGTACAGCCAATAAAGTAAATAGATTAAGATTATATATAGACAATTATAGTCATAGACAAGTATAGTCATTGAGGTAGATATATAATAAAATAATTTTTATGTATCTTAATATTAATATTCTATACACTTATGACAAGCACAGGCAGTTAGAAATGAGAGATGCAACCAATTAGAAATGAAATCAATCCACAATATCGTGATACCTATCCAATCATAGTACCCTGACATACCTTGCCCCCTCCTTGCGGTAATTCTACTCCACACCACATACCACTAGCAAAGCTATAGGCCAATAATATGTTAGCCTTAAATTCTAATTAATCAATCCTAAGTCTCTGAGGTTGTATATTGTGGTTTGTATGTGTTTAATTATATGTATATGTATATGTATATGTATTTTTACGTGCAAATGTGTTTGTGCGTATATGCATGTGTATATGTATACCGGTATAGGTATGTATAAATCTATGTCTCTAGGTACCGTGTATACGTTCATGCGTAGAGGTATGTGTATTGTGTTTATATGTATATGTATAAGCCTGTGTATGTTTATCTGTATGTATATGTATGCATATCTGTATGTGTATATGTGTATGTATATCTGTATAGACATGTGTATATGCATAAGTATATATGTATAGACATGTGTATATGCATAAGTATATATGTGTTTATATGTATGCATTAATACAAACACAAACATGAACCTCAACCTACCTTGTAGTGCCATAAAACCTTAATATACCCACTCTATTCCCTTCCAAACTCACTTCCCGCCCGATATATCGTGTATAATTTATCACATCTTTATAACCAGTCGTCTTGGTCTGAATGGACCTTGGAGGGGTTGATCTCGTTAAATTTGGTTTTGCTTTATCAGGGGTACGTAGTAGTGAGGGAGTCTGGTTGACGCCAAACATGGTTTCATTTATAATAGTTCGAAGTTAAAAAATAATTTTTAGTTAAGATAATAGTATATATAAAACTCAATTATTAATATATGTATGCTATAGTGGTGAGTAAGTAAGAGAACTATAAATATAAATACAACACAATACTATAATAAATACAATATAAAATATAAAACATAAAAACTATAAATAAAAATATCATAGTATTGTGTATAAACAAATTAAAAGACAACATAGGGCTAGCATATACATACGATGATCTCTTTGCATATTTTTCTATTTTTAGAAATGCTTGCAAGTACGAATAGGGAAACACACTTTTATATTCATATTATAAGATATTATAATTCTATGTAAAATTAAACATTACCTCTTCATTTATTAATTATATTGTTATTGATGTTATTTTTTATTATTTTTATTTTCTAAAATTAAATATTCGTAAATATTTGTAGTTTTATGACGATTTTAGTATTGTTTTTTTGTTCTTCCATAGATCAAATGACATTTCAAAGAATTCACAAAGAAATATAAGACTAGGCCTCATAGTATAGTATAAACACTGGACGTTGATATGTGTTACATTATATGCACCACAATATTGCTATTAACCACTACTATTAATTAATAATATTTACTATCCTTACTATCCTTACTATAATTACTACTATTTACATATATTCGGCTGACCTTTTCCCTATATCAATTATCACCAGTTATACTCTCTCTTTCTACTATTCTCTACCAAGTATTATTCTACTTGCATCATATTTTATAAACGAAATAATGAGTAGCACACGCAATAAAAGAAAACCTACTACATCAAAGGGGCCTGTGTTTCTAAAGAAAACAAGACAGAATGATGTAGGTGTAGTTTTAGTTGCGGTTGTGGGTGTGTGTATTTAGTCCTTGACTGTGAGGAAAGACAAGTAGTAAATTTGTGTGAGAAAATAAATGTAATTAAATGCAACAACAGGTGATAGATGGGTTGAATGGTATGGATATATGTGGAGGTTTAGAGAATATGAGTGGATTTTCAATAGGAAAAATAGAAGCAGATAGACGTAGATGTTTGGGAAAGGAGAAATGGTATAGGAGAATGTATGTGAATATCGCATATATACATACTACTATACATAATATCATACTACCATGCATACTTATATATACGCATAGTATCATATAAGATATAACACCGTATACTTCAGTGTATATGTTTCATGACCATATGGATTGACAATTAAGTCATCTGAGGTCTACATGGTTTAAATTTATCCACATAGAACTGTGTATGATAGGTGTATATTTTAGGTTTATAGGATTACCTACTATTACTATCGCTATTACTACTACTACTACGTTACTATTACTATTATTATTATTATTATTATTACTATCTATTAATATCACTATTACTATTCCTACTCCTATCCCGCAAACATTTTAACAGATAATAGTATCTAGCTAAGATTTTCAATTATTTGCATCACTATCGATTACTAATTACCATTAATTACCACTACCCTTCCTTACTAACACCATTCACTTTCCCTTCCCCTCTTACCACTCTCTCTTGCACACATTATTATTATTTCTTATTTTTTTTCCCATTTCTTTCTCTCTATTTATTGTTTTCTCTATAATATCCACCCCTATTTATCGTACCCTTTAAACAATATCTAATACAGTCAGATACTGAGACAACCATTCCCTCGAGTCCTATTCCCTCAATATCCAACGATAGGAGACCTTATAAGAATCCAGAATACACAAAGAAGAAAGATAAGAATTTAAAACAAATACTAACGGCGGAAAAAAATATCAACTGGCCACCCAATACACCTATATGTATGTTATCAGAATGTTATCCTCTGTCACTTTTTTGTTTCATCTTTGGATCTCTTTCTTTTTCTCTTTATTTCTCTTCTTCTATATCTGTCTCCGTCACTATTACCCTCTCCGTATTTCTTTTTATATTTTATTTTTATTGTGAAGTTACCTTTTCATTTTGGTGAAACGTATTTCCTTTCTAATAATTCCTTATGTCCTTTCTTTATAGTACGTTTCATGGTCGTTTTTCCTACTAACAATATAACAGGAAGAATAAATATTAAGGTGGAGAAGGTGGCCACTAATGTATGTGGTAATATACAATCAACCCAAAATATATAACCCTACATTGGCACTGAAAGAACATAACTTGTAGAGGAGCATTAAATAGAGTGTGGGAAATACATGATGTGTTATGTATATAAGCTTTCAGCTTCCTATTGGAGATAAAAAAGAGGCAATGAGTGTGATACAAGTATCAAATTGCAAAACAAGTTTTATTCATGTGTGTTTATGGCAGTAAGTCTCAATGAGAGCAACATAAAAATGTCTATAATATAATGCATACAATAAATATGTGTTAATGTTTTGCTTCTATATACCTGAAGGGACTTATTAAGAAAAGAAAAAAAGTTGTATATTAAGACGAATGTAGGTGTAGGTGTAATACCATTTATATAGTACAGTGTATGAAATTGACAGAATAACTTCATTGTGTTTTTCTAAACATAAACACAAAACAACATTGTTATATGGTGGTTATAATCACTTGAATAGATATGTTTTGTTTTTACTTTCTTGTATATTTGTTTATGTTGAACTTGTGCCACTACTAATTATTATTGTATTACCCTATTCCCATATAGATTCATCTATAGAAGCGCCTCCCTCATTAAAGCCAGGAAATAAATACTGTGACTTGACAGGATTACCGGTATATTATACTATCCTGATACTAATCCCTCACTCCTTTGTCTCTGTCTCTCCACATTCACAGTTATCTATATACTTACAAATACATACTTGCTTATATACTATCATAATATTATACCATCATACACACAAGCATGGGTAAATTTACTCACACATTTTTTTTTTCCATAACAGGCCAATTATACCGAGCCTCGAACCAAAATTCGCTATCACAGTTTAGTTGAATATCAAAAAATACAAGATATACCTGATGATGTAGCTAGAGAATATATTGCTCTAAGGAATGTGGCTTTGGAAACATTCCTACAGTAGTAATAGTGTATGAATTGTATTGAAGAAATGTTATACTATTATGATCGTATATCATACTGTGCATGGATAATTACTGTATAAAACACAATCTAAATTATTTCTGGCTCTAGTATTTCCTTTTTAAATATATTTTTTTAACCCCGTGTATATCTTTTCAAAAAAAAATTGACTGTTTGATTTGAAAAAATACACAGTAAAACGAAAGAAATGTATCAAAGCTTATGTTGTATGATCTGATTAATTCAGGTTCGATATTATATTCAGTATACTGATGCGCTAACACCTAATGTGTCTACTAATAAGGTTATTTATATTGAAGTTATTAAGAGAACACCGCTATTTGCTAACTGAATATTATGTAAAAACTCTAATGCTATAATATACAAACAAGCCACTGTATATGATGCACCTAAGGTAATATGTAATATGTAAATTATTATTCATTTTGCGGTTAGCGCTCCAGAATCGTGGAAATCTTGGCAATAATAAGATCACATGATGTAATCGGTAGTTTGTAGGGAACAACGTGATCGCTAGCGATTGTAACGTCTGATCTAAAAATCGATCTCAACAAACACCGTATTAAGGGATGTTTAAATGCATGCCTTTGCGTGCACGACGAAGTACAGATACAACTTATACAAAACCGTCAACTTTGATGGAGTGGTACAGCCACAATTAGCTGGTAATGAGTGGGTCATGAACTGATTGGTCCAATATTGAATGACATTCTTAATCAGATGAAATTATTCATTGACATAAACGGAACGATTGGACTGATGAAAAGCCTAATGAAAAGCATTAGATAAAAAGCCGCCTAAATTAGGATACGTTAGACCAATTGGAAAAATTAAGATTAAGCAATGATCAAGAACTTGTAGTGGGCCTCATAGTGTACTCCTGTGATTTGGATTAATCAATAAAGATCTATCCCGTTTCCATATGGAACGTAAGCTATATTCACATCTGTTGTGATAAAAAAGAGGTGCAAAAAGGATGAAAGAAACGTAAACTATTAATAAAGATACGGATAATAACGTACAAATCATTATTGACAAAGTTTTGTGTTTCCTACTATTTAGTTAACAATATCTTAAATAAATATATTCTCATTGATTGGTTAGAAGATATTTGGCCAAGGCTGGGTGTAAGTAATAATGATCATTATCATCAATCGTAATTAAACAATTCTCTGTATTCTCGACAGGAAAAATATGAAAGTACAGACCGTTATAATCAAATGCCAATAAAGAGCTAGACAATACAATAAAATACGATGAGTATAAAATACACTGATCGTTCACACTGTGCTATTAAGACAACCGCATATAAACGCATTACTACGGGAGTCTACCCTGAATTGTTAGAAGAGTATTGTAAATAATTAGATATAATCTTCTATCACTTTAAACTCATCACAACTTTCTATTGGAGACGGAACAGAGCTAAGCACTACATCTATTGCTAGTACAGCAGCAACAAGCAACATATATGTATAAATAAAAACCAATTTAAGTCCGCAAAACCTGTGAAAAAGTCACCAGAACTACCGCAGATCGTTATATATTACTATTAAATCATTCAGCCAAAGTAAGGAGGAGGCCCATGGGGCTGGTAAAACTGTGTTGTCATAGGATAGAGATGGTTATATTGCTATTCTTTTTAGACAGTGTTGTTGAGGGAAGGACACCGAGTTGTTCCAACACAAATAAGGACTCCTTGGGCTCCTCCTAGTAAATGAAACACTGTAGAGACATTAATTAAGGCTACTAGATTTGTTTTAGATAGTATGACTAGCGAATGAGTGATCTAAACTCAAAACATATGATGTGAAATGGTCTAAGATATATATAAAGTCGTATATATGATCCCACTCAAAATATAGTCAATTAAGATTGATATATTGTAAATGAGTGTGGAACTAGGCATTTTTTAGCTGGAATTTGCTATCTATTATGCTAACTTTAGTGTTGGTAATAGTAAGTAGAGACAGGAGCGTTTCTGTGACCTGTATTCGTTTAGAAGGAGAAATAATACCGAATTAAGGGGCGTCTTAATGTGACCCTTTACATACACGGAGTACAAATATGCTAAGACATATTTTTATTATTAAACAAGCTAGCAGGACTTGTCTTGGGCAGGATGCCTATACAATAGTTATATGGACTCAAAACATGATCTGAAATGGGTTATTATATAGTCGCAGGAACTCTGCCTTTGGCTGATTTAATTTTGATCGATCATCTTGGATTGATATTTACTAAATGATTATAGTTATATGTTGCAATCAAAGCGTTCAACAATTTTTTATTACAGCTTATTCCTTTATGTTACAAAATTATTAACTCTGAACGAACACGTAGTTCGATTGAAGTTCTGGCACAACGGATCATGAGATGATCGGTCTATTATTAGTTAATAATAGCTAAGTTTCTTAACTAGGTTAAATGATTTGTCGAATTATGCAAGCACTTACATTGAATGGATTGGCTAGCGAGCCATTCAAATGATGGCATGTTAGATTGAAAAAGATCAGACAACTCTAGTGGGCTTCAGTGATCTTTTGTTTAAATTGTATTTGCCAATAAGGATCTTTATGGTCGGTTCCAATTACATCTACAAGTATTAACCAAACTTAACATCCGTGATGGTAAACAAAGGTCAGGGAAGAATAAAAAGAACAAAAAGAACTAATAATAAATACAATTCTCAGTCGTCAATATTTACTGTTTAATGCATGTGCTTTATTTCAAAAATATTTTGTCTATGGTTGTCGCAGAAGTTAAAAGTAGATAGATATTCCAGATACTTTACTAGAAGGCCAACTAGTTGAGTCTGGCGTTGATTATGCTGGTAATAATAATACTATCACTATATACACACAGCCAAATTTCGATTACAATTACTACATATATAATACATTACCAAGTAAGAAGCTAAAAACTTATATATTCATTGATTAATATAGAGAAATTCAAGAGCAGCTAGCTAGAGCTTTATCCTGCCCTTTACCTGACGACGACAGCCAGATAGAACTCAAAACAATATAGTCCTATTTTCCAATGCCATATAAAGAAATAACCAAATTAAGTAAATATTTCCGTTTCAACATTCTGCCGTAATAACTTCATCTAGGGCATAAAATATATTTAAAAGGAATGAGAAAAGAACCTTAACGTGGTAATCCTACTGACTCTGGTTCTGGCTCTATTGTAGGATCTGAATCTGGTGGCGGAGGCGACATGTGGGTGTTGCCCGGTTGTACAATACTTTTATGTCATTTTAAAGCTAGACATGTCGAGAGTTTAAATGTAGATTTGAAGGCAGTTTGTACATTTATAAAATCAATTCTCCACATGGAGAGGTCAGTTTATGGATGCAGGGCTGGGGTGATGTGCTTTCGGCATTTGTGGATCGTTGACTCGATAGAGTTAAACCAGGTTTTATGGCCAGGATAAACTCTTTTAGTTTTCTCTGTTATGATGTTGGGAATAGTTAAGTAGATACAAGAGCATTCCTGTGATTTAATAGTATAATTGAGAATAATCATATAAACGTGTGAATTTATATTTCTTTTTGAGTTTTACAATTTATGTATATATAATATAATACATTAAACTACTCGGGTTAACGATCTTTTTTAGAATTTGTGTTTATTACCGTATATAGATATGTAAGCAGTTTAAATCAATTCTGATAGTGGGGACAAAATTATGAGACTATTTATTACCGGATAAAATTTAAACTGTTAGGATATAAATAACTAGATGGAGGTTATTTCAGATGACAACGGTTATTTTAAAACAATGGTAAACGTTACCATGGATCTATAAGGTTTGTGCAAGTGAGCATTTAATTATTAATCCAGCAATTGTTTGCAAGTTTTTTTTAGAGAAATCTTTATTTTAATGAGATCTTTCTTATGATCATTCCTTATCAGTAAGGATTTCCGTTAGCACTCCTCTAATGGATTGTTGCTTAATTACCATGTTCTTATTGATTCATGGCGACTAATTGTTTGCATTAGCATGTGGAATATGATTCTATTTATCCATACGTAACAGATTGGCTGTGCCGTACAATCCAATTAAACATGGCGCAAGAGTGCTGGCACAATAAATAGTCTAAAAGTTTAACACTTCAGTTAA
This sequence comes from Ichthyophonus hoferi, assembly GCA_002751075.1. NCBI lineage: Eukaryota > Ichthyosporea > Ichthyophonida > Ichthyophonidae > Ichthyophonus > Ichthyophonus hoferi. Next base: position 203,272 of record NAOQ01000025.1, read on the forward strand.
CTCGCATAATAAATATCAGCACAAATATTGAATTAGTGCATATAATTCCATTGTATTATATTGTATATTGACATGTTATCATAAATAAAAATAAAGTTAATACCAATGGACATTTTTATAACATATTTTTGAGCAATGTTATATTATAAAATAAGTTATATTTTATTTTATTGCACGTTGCTTAGGGGATAAATTTATGCAGTTAAACATAGCTAACCTAGCCAGTTAACTAGATAATATTCCATTACATAAAAAAATAAGACAATTAGTATTATGCTTGTTTCTCTTGCATAAAAGTGTATTTATTAGAAGGTGGTTGTTTAAAAAAATATACAAAAGAATATTTTAATTAAAAAATATTATTATTATTAGCACTTGTGCTCCCACAATTTCGCGTCATTATTATTACTATTATAAATATTCTTATATCATATCATATAATCTTTATCCCATGTGCATCGACGATCAGATTATGTTATATAAATCGTATAGTTTTTTTTTAAAAAAAATGTACTGTTCTAAAAGAAAGGAGTGTTTATTTAATAGTACTAACTAATATTTTTTGTTTTACATAATATTATTACGTGTAATATTGTCTTTTTTTAGTTTAGATAACTTGCATATATTTTTATGTTTGCATATATACAATATAATCAATTACCGAGACTATTGTTGCATTTGACGTCAGTGAGCCATTTTAGGGAAATTAATTTACTAATGAATTGTATTGGATGGTATTTATGAAATTCTTAAGCTATAATTAAACGTGTACTCAAATTTGAATCTGTCTTTTAATGTAAAATGATTTTCTACCAATGAATATTTTCCTATATAACTAACTTACAAGTATAATTCAGCATAACAAAACTGAATAATACATAATAATGTCTGTTTTTGGTAAATATTTCATGATTTATCATGATATCGAATAATTGTAGTAAGATATCCATGAGAAACATAATAATAAGGTGTTGGTTGTTTTGATAAATGTCTAGCATGATAAACAGTATTTCTTCGTAATTATTTTATAAAGGAATATTTGTATTATGCTAATAGTGGGTACTATATAATATTTTATATTAGTGTCTTCTTCTATTATATTATTATTATCTTATATTATGAGAGTCTTTAAGGACCTACTAACATAGTATATAGTATTTAGTTTATTTACTTTTTATACTTTATGTTGTTATATTTTTGTAAATAGAAACACCAACAACGTTGATAACTACCCTTACTTCAATAATCTAATATGATACAGTAGCTATTTACTATCTAATTTTTGTTTCTACACAAGTGGGCTCAGATGTTTAAGATTGTTCTAGCACCGAGCATTAAAACCAATTAAACCAAAAAAGAAATCAATTTCTTTTTTAAAAAAATCTTTTGTTCTCTCTTTAATCCACATAGAAACCATATAGAAACTCTGCAGATAATATATATATAACATGAGGAAAACAAGTGGCACAGAAAAGCTTTTGGCGGACTATCGCCTTGGAAAGACTATTGGTGAAGGTGCATTTTCTAAAGTCAAAATTGCGTTTCATCGCAAAACAAATCAAAGAGTGAGTATTGAGTATTGCTTACTATACCTTGGAATAGTAAGAAAATACATAGTAAAGTGTTATTATTTTTATTTTTTTGTATATATATATTATATAATCAGTGTGTATGCACGTAATTATTATGTTTGATTATCGAATTATATGGGAAAGGACTCGTGTTTCGCATTGTATTGAACAGTTTGTTATCATATTATTATTACTACTCATGTTTCTTAGTCTTACTTTTTCTTTTTATATGTTTTATAATAAATAAATTTTGGATAATATTGTATGTACACTAGAGGCTTTACAATATATGGTCATGTATATGGTGATGTTTTTCTTGTAATAATTATAGTAATAGTGACAATAATAATAATAATCTGATTCTTGTTGTTATTATTATGACACCCCCACCATTTATATATACTATCATACTATTATACTGTCGTACATCATATATACATGCATACCTATATACTATCATACATATAGTTATTCATACATATACAGCATGCATGCATATATACGTACATGTATACGTACATATATATATATATATACCTACATACATAAGTACATAAGTACATATATAACGCTACACATACTCACGTGTAAGATCGCTTACAATTAATTCAATTTAATTAGATTTAAAATTGGAATCGTATTTATTTATTTGCTTAACCTTATTTTATTTAAATAAGCATAAACATGGGTAGATAATAATTCTATAAAACGCTGCAATACATAAATACATTTGTATTATACTACACTATGTCATACTATATTGCACTATATTATATGATACTACATTATATTATATCATGCTAAATGTTATCCTACCACGTTTCACTATTTTGTACCATATTACATTATGTTATATCATACTACATTCTATTATATCATATACTGCATTTCATTAATTACATGTTGCATACATGTACACACATGTACATTAAAGACACTATAGATTTTAACCTCTGATCGACATCAATCTCTAACCTATTTTATAATTTAATTTCTAGGTAGCGATCAAGGTTATTAACAAGAAGAAGCTTGAAGCCAGCTACCATAAAAAGAATAAAGAAAAGAAAGAGAAAGAGATAAGAGATGAGATGAGACGAAAGGAGAGGGAGAGGAAAGCTTTAGAACAGGGAAAAAGACCTCCATCTAAGGCACCTATCGTACTTTCTGAGGCAGAACGGGAGGAGCAAGAAAGGCAGGAGAAGGTGTGTGTGTCTATAGATTGTGTAGGTGGGGAAGAGTATATGTGTAAGTAATATAGCATATATGTATGTATGTATATATGTATACTTATAAACAAACAAATATACATCTACACATACTTATACACCTATACCTACATCTACATATATCTACACCCGCTCTCCTCACTCCTTACGCAGAGGTCACAAGAGAAAGAACAAGAGGTACTAGAAAGTATGCCAGGCATGTTTAGCAGGGCATTGTCAAAAGAAGTGAGACTATTACAGATATTAAACCACAAGAATATTATTAGACTATACCAGGTTATAGAGACGCAGGAGGATTTCTACATTGTTATGTATGTTATTGTTATTATTTGTTATTGTTATTTATTACTATTATTATTTTTCCTGTATATATATCTTGCTGTTGTTATTATGGTTATTTTATTTACTATAGTTTTTTTATTTATGAAATTGCAAATTGCAAAAATATTATGAAAGTAAATCAGGTTATAGAGGCAGAGGATGATATCTACCTTGTTATATATACTTACGTAATGTGTATATATAATATATAGGCAGTAAGCCAAGGGCAGTGATGCCTATGCGAACACATATTTACCTACACATAATAGTTATTATGTTATGGTATACTAACATGATGTTTGTGTATAAAGGCAATATGCTGGTGGAGGGGAGATAATTGATCACATTGCAAGGAAAGAAAGACTATCTGAAGAGGAAGCTAGAAAGTATTTCAGGCAGATGATATCTGCTATAGGTAGGGATACACGGGTATATGTATGATGGAGTATGATATAGTATAGTATAGATTAGAACAGAGTATTATATTATGTATCATAATATAATTTAGTATACTATTATATAATACAGTACAAGACAATACAATGCCTTAACCTACTATACTATACCCTACTGTGCAACCCAACCCGACCCAATCCACCCCCCCTATACATGTAATTTCCATTTACTAATATCTCTCTGCCTTCTTTCCTTCCTACTATGTGACCCCATAAATATATAACTATATAAATACACAGATCACTGTCATTTGTGTGGTGTACTACACCGTGATCTCAAGCTAGAAAACATATTGCTATCCTCTGATAAGAATATTCTTATATCCGACTTTGGCTTGGGCCGTTCTTTTCAGGTACGTTCTTATGTTCATGATTATCATATATATATATATATTAGTATGATATTGTATGATATTGTATGACACATGCATGACATGTAATATGTAGTATCCTTTACTATGTATACCTATACACATAAATACACAGATACGCATAAACATACGCTTTTTACATATAAAGAGTAATAATATCATAGATAGATATTTATGTGTCTGTGTGTCGAGGTATATACAAGGAGTTGGATTTTTTTCTCTCTTATACCACTCTTCATTATTCTAATCTTACACTATATCCTTTTCTTTTATACATTCTCTCTCCCTCCTTCCTTCCCCCACCACAGTCAGGTAACCTTTGTGCAACCTTCTGTGGTACACCTCTATATGCTTCTCCCGAGCTAGTATCAGGTATAAAGTATTTGGGCCCACAGGCTGATATCTGGGCTATGGGGGTGGTGCTATATGCGATGGTGTGTGGCAAACCTCCATTTCAGGCTGACTCCATGGTGGATTTGTATAAGAGAATTAAGATGCTGGACTTTGACTTTCAAGATCATTGTTCGAATGGTATGTGTCTATGTATGCATATATATATATATATAATATCATATACCCTTCCCCTCCTTCTCTTTTTAAAGCCAAAATATGATTATAGCCCCATATGAGCCATGAACTAATCAAATATATAGTAATACATAGTTTGCCTACTATTACTATAGTAGATGTTGGCATGCTGTGGTAAGATATAATAAGATATAAGGTGGGTTAAGGTGATAAAATAGATGGATATACGATCTAATGTAAAATTCTATCTCACTTTTTGAGTCATCTACTAACCAATTAGTACTCGACATTTCTTTTTTACTATATTATACATGCATGATACTTACATACATACTATCATGGATATACGCATACACACCTATGTATATCTCACTCCTTTCCCTCACTCCCGCAATACTCACAAAATACCTTAACAGAATTCAAGGACTTGATTCGACACATTTTTATTAAGAATACAGCCTACCGTATTACAATGGAAGAAATGCGGCAGCATCCCTGGGTGAATATAGGCTATGATGAACCACCTGAACGCCTCATACCTTCAGATGAACAGAGAAGACGCGTATTAGAAGGAGCTGACACTGTTGATAATTGTAAATCAATTTCATTTGATCATAATGCTATAGTATATGCGTTCCATGAAGTGGCCCCTGATATAGCGAAACAAAAGCAAATGGAAAAATTTATTGAGCAAAGGAATCAAACTAGTTCTATTAATTTGGAAAAAGATGGAAAAGTCGAATATGGTGATACTTACCCTGAACCTATGCAGGCAGTAGTAAGGAAAGATTCAATGAGTTTGGCACTACATCTTGTACAATCACGCCCTGTCTCTATACACAATTCACGTATGATACCTATAACGTCTGTAAGTGAAGGTAGTGTTGTACCTCCTCGGGCCCCTTATAAAGCCCATTCAGGTCTGGGAACGCGTGTATTTGCTACTGTATGTGAAAATGAACCTACATCTACTCATCAAAATTCTACTGATGCCTGTACTGACATATCTGCTAGTTTATTAACTGCACAAAGCCTATCTAGTTCCAATGTTCTAGCCTCTCCCTTTAAAACACACATAGGTATTATAAGTCGACGGCATTCTGCGGCTTCATTTAATCCTAACGAAGAGTGTACACGCTCTGAAGGGGTAACGGAACAACTTAGAAGAACGGTGTCTCCACAACAACAGAAACTTGTAGACTTAACCAAGAAGGCAGCTGAAGCCGCAGTTGCCGCGGCAAATGCAGGTCCCTCAAACGTACCTAAACGACCTACAGCAGTACAAAGTCTTATGCGAAGAGCATCATTGGCAAACAACGCCTCTAATGTTTCATTAAGCAGTGTTGCCTGGAGAAAGACTCATGAACCTGTAAATACACCTGACGGAGTGAGGAGTATAAGGGGCATATTCAGTTTAACTGCCACCTCGGCCACCATGGATCCTAAGGATATGATTGCAGAAGTGACTAGAGTTTTGACTATGCTAAATATTATGCACTGCAAACAGGACAACTTTCTGGTTGTGGCTATGCATACGTCAGTGCATGAAAAAATAGAGGTAGAGATAGAGATTGTTAAGGTATGGTTGTTGTCTATTTATGGAGTTCGTATAAGGAGACTGGCTGGGTCTACATGGCTTTATAAGCAAGTACACTCTTCCATAAGTGATAGATTGAATATAACCCCTTAATATTCTTAGTAGTATGTATGTGACTTTATTTGGGGTTATTCCTACCTTTTATTCATGCAAGTACTTAAATTTTTGTATTTTTCATTTTGATTCGGCAAATAAAAACAATATATAGTCAGTATGAAAATCGGTTTTATACCCCTGATGGGTTGGGTTGCTTTGTTTATTCTTTAAATATCGATGTTCATTCATTGATGCATTATTATATTTAAATTGTCCCCAACCACGGACTTATTTTCATGGTTATCATACGCCACGATTAATTTTTTAAACATTCATTTTAGTTGGTACACTATCATACCTGTGTGTATATCACTGCTAACTGACCACAAAATGAAGTTAGCAGGGCTAGATTGGGGACACTTGAGAGACATATTTTAGAATGTTAATAGCGGCTGGTACACGGGTAATATGTTACAAGGATCCCTTATTTATTGGTTATGAATAGGATTATATAGTTTTCATTTGTTATAGTAAATATAATTACACAATTTATTGTATTAATATTTATTGACTAATAATAAGTTATATTTTAAAGTTGCTGTTTAACAAGAGCAATTGAGATAATGTGCTTTATTAATAGAGTATGAACACCAAGATTTATTGATTACGTAAAGTCTGCTTTATCTGTTACTCATCTACTAATCTAATTAGTATATATAGTATATACAAAACGGTTGCATGTAAACAATAAGACAGTCAGCAACTTTAAACCACTAATAGGATTGCTTATTTATAATTACTACATTTTCAAATGTACTTTTACTTTTTTTTAGAAACACTAATCGAATTAATTGTTAGAAAATTGTGCAAGGCAACAACACAAATTCATAGATTATAATTAAACTAATTATAACATTAGATTAAGTACCAACAATCATTGGTACATCTACACATTAAAGATCATAATTATAATAATTATAATTTTATATTAAGGGCCTACAATCACCAGCTCATGTGCACATTTAAGTTATGTATATATGCTCAAACAGATATATACACGTTGTGTACAATTGAGACGAGAGAAGGCTAGCATGTACCTTGATAAGAACGAAACAAGTCCGCGGACTTTATACACAAAATTTAGTTAAAGCTGGCCGCTTTGCGGCAACATAATCAATTTTTAGTGGTTTTGTTGTGATAGGAGGCTTTCACAAGCCATTTCATACAATGTTTTATAATATTTTCTGGTATACTTATGTGGGTTGGAAAGCTGCCACTAGCCCTTTTTTACAATTTCTAAATTTGTTGACACTTAAATATGCGCGACTGTGTCCGTTTGAAAATAATATTAAAACATTTACAACTAGTTACGACTGGCATATGTATTGGCTATTGGCTCTTATAGTCATCTGTGGTAGTTCTATTGACTTGTCCACAGGCTTCGAGGGCCCCAATTAAGTTTTTAGAAGTGTCTATTGCTTCCAGCACTAGAGGCGGCTCATAGCTTAGCGCAAATGATAAATCATCTCATCTGAATACAGAACGCAATCCAACCAATGAGCAACGGACTAATTATTTCATGACCCGCAAGTTACAAGAACTTCAGCTGAATTATGTGTTCATTCGGAGTTAACCATCTTTTAACATAATGGAATAAGCTGTAAAACATATATTTAACGCTTTGGTTCCAACAAATATGATTAAAGGAAATTATACATATATATGAACGGTTTATCCTTTACGAGAGAGACGGGGTTGAGGTAGGCAAACACAAAATATCTTTATTTCATGTGCTAGAGCATGTGTAGTTTGATACAATGAGTCTTAAATCAAATTACTCAATTATATTAGAATATTGAAAATATTGTATTTATTTTTTATATGCTATTAATCAAATAGTGGATATTATCTATCAAACCTACGTAATAATGATATCAGATTGAGATTAATTCATATATACATATTATATCAGTATAAAGTTTGATTCGAATTCAGTCTCACCGCATCATATTTTTAGAATAATATAAACTAACTTCTGCGTGGCTGAGACTGGCTTTTAGTTTTGTTTACATTATAGTTCACCACTTGACATGCGTTATGGGTAGCGACTTTAAATAAAGCCAGGGTATCTTTACCCTATATTTTACCGTTTCTACATTGGAAAGTATAGTATCGATAGTAATAAAGTTTAAATGCTTGAAATATAATCACTATATATATACTATTTGAATAAGCTATATACTATTCTATTTAATTCCGCAAATGCACGCCTATTATTACTAATGCAATAACGTAAATACGTCAAAAAGAATTGTTATTGTTACAAGTTTTAAATTTTAATTACATTGATATAATTGGTAGCGAATAGGATAAAGGGTAAAAGTAAAAATATATATAAATTGAGACATCCTCTGATTGGCTAATTTTGATTACACGAACTATTCTATCTGACTATGCAATATATTGTAGCCAATAGGAAAATAAAAAGCCCTGGAATCATTTTTATGTAGATCCCAGGGCTGTAAATACAGGTTTATTGTTCAGCGGAATGGCATAAAATGGGGTTCCTAATATATATAAATACGGTAATAAATTCTCTTTTTTTATTATTGATAATATTTAAATGTAGTCTTACAGTTTTATAAATTTATTTTACTAAAGTATTGCAGAGTTTTGTAACTTTCTATATTCCACGAAATGCCAAGTGTCCACATCCATTATTATTATTATTATTATTATTACCATTTATAAGTTTACTATTTACAATTTTATGCATTTATACCTAGCTAAGAGTATACTACATATATAGTTTCGATAAATATATATTATATATTATATATAACAGTTTATTTATTATTTATTTGGAGCCTATGGATTTAATCTTTATATATAACAATAAAAAATATGCATTATTTTCACACCCAGACCCCTTTGTTGATTTTTGTATATCGTTCTATTGCGATTTTGTATGTCTATGAATATGTACATGTATATGTATATGTATATGTATATGTATATGTATATGTATATATATATGTATTAAAAACCTCACAGTAATAATTATTGTAATAGATAAACAGCCCCGTACTAATTATACTAAACATTAGTCATCAGCAAGTGAGTAATTAAAAACAAAAATTATCAAAAACATAAACATAGACACACCAACACACAAACACACCTGCCCCCACTCCCACGTAGTTTTAAACAAGCCACTAGACAAACACTTTTTAGTTATTTTATATTTTTATGCATTTCAAGCTAATCACCTCTTCACTTTGTACGCTGTCAATTCATGTCCTTTTTAATGTCTTTGTTTTCCAGACGACACAACAAAACCCACTTCAAACATGTATATTGCGAAAGGCATTTGGTCTATACACTATATTTATGCTGCTTCTATTTTTAAATATTAATTTATTATTATTATGGCACGAAATATTTATTTTTTATTTAATAATTGTTTATTTAATCTTCTTTTGTGGAACCCAGAAGTTGATGTTTCTGTATTTATTCTGTTATTTTTATTTGCTCTATTCTGCAATTTATGTATAAATTATTGAATTTAATAACCACATTATCGATCAAGTGTAGGTATGTATGTATTCAACCGTGTCAAACAATTGTTTATTTTTTTATTTTTTAATTGAACACACACAGACCTTTATTATTATTCACTCTCACCTGTATTATACAAGGTTATAGTTTTGTTTTTTACAACTTTGGTATTCTTTACACTTTTGTTTATTTATTTCAGTAGAGGTTCATACTATTATGAAGAAAGGGAATCAGCATATCATATATATGCTTATAAATTGTAAAAATTATTATGATAAACTACGTTTTATTTGCTGCATATGGCAAACAAACTACTAGTGTATCAGTATTAAATGGTTAAGTGTATTTTAAGTCTGTATAATATAGTATAGTATAGTATAGTATAATGGTGTATAGTAGAATATAATATGCCATAATATACTATAATATACTATATGTAATATAATACCCAATAGTTTGATAGCATGTAATATAAAATGTACTATAATACTAGTAAGTTAACTATAAATTTAATATTATTATGAATAAAATTACAACTTTGATTGGGTATCCCAATGCAGTAAAATGTCTAGCTTTATTAGACAAATCGACGAACAAAATGTTAGAAAGGAAATTAGTATTTATTTCATTGGTGTTTTATCACTCCCTCTCAGTTATAGTTTTACTCCAAATCATTTTACCATAATTATTCTTTATCCATTTGCTTCTCCACACACTAAAGGTGTATAGGAAGGTTGTGGAAAGGAAAATGATTGCACTTACGAATGACTGACTTCAGATTTTATTCTTGTTTTCATTTTTTGTGTCTTTTACAATAGTTTTTTTTATTGCATCAGTCAATTTAAAAACATTAGGATACATTGGCATTATAAGAAGTAACCAGATATATATATATATATATTAACACCACCATTATTAGAGAGTGAAAGAACAGATATAATGGATTTGGAGGTGGCCAAGAACGACCATGATATGAGAGACTATCAATGCATGTTATGGCCTAGTATAGACCAAGAGGTAGGTGCATTATATTGTATAGTATTATATGGTATTATATCGTATTGTGTTGTATTTCATTGTATTGTATTTTAGTGTAGTGTATTGTATTGTATTATATTACATCATATTATATTATATTACATTATATCATTTTGTTTTGTTTTGTTTTCTATTCTATTATATAATATAATTTAATGCAATCCGGTATAATAGTATAATAGAATATAGAGTCATACATAGTAATACAATAACATTATTATGTATGATTAATTATACATACTTGAATAAAACATACCATTAAATAATATTTAATTATGCGTATAGATATATACATTACAAGAGAGAATATGTATATATTGATTATATGCATACACACATGTTTCTCTATTAACATAATTAGCTACATCCAATAATAATTCATATTATATTACACTCTTATAATCCTCCCCACCACAAATTCTCCTAATATATCGTTTAAGCATCCTTCTGAAAGTCAATTTTAATTTTAATTTTTTAATTTTTTGAAGTACATTTTAATTATGCTATTTTTCTTACATTCATTTTCATGCAATGTCTTCAACATTTTTTTGCCCCACTTCTATTCTGATATATTTCCTTTTAAAGGCTCTTCCTAACCAATGAAGTCGGCAAAAATTCCTTTAATGTATTTATTAAAAACTCTATTTAAATTTTTTTAAAAAATTGAAATTTTAGAATTGAAATAGTTGATTTAATTATTTTATATTGTTTATCTCCAATGGTAGTCGACCATTTTTTATTCAACATCTTACAAATTCTCTTACTCTGCTAATCTTAAATATTTCTTTTTTAAGATTCTTCCCAGCCAATGGAATCGTCAGGATGCCCATAGTAAGCTAGATCTATTGGAAGATGAGATCACGGTTAAATATATTGGTGTGTGGATGAGTAGTTGTAGTGGTATATATTTCCTTATAGTCACCTGTCGATCTATTAATGCATTATTTTTACATGTCAGATATTGGTATATGACATTTGATAAACAGAAATATATATACAGACGTACACATATTCTCCTATATGCATGTATATATATATATATATCTTCATTCATACATACATACACACATTTACACAGATATATCAACTATTGAATAAAGAAATGAAAAGAGAAAGGGTGGTATATTTACTGATAATTAGTGCTATTAGAATGTAATATGTAGGAGAGATAGGGAGGGCAACGCGATACTATAATTATATATTTGTGTGTTATTATTGGTATATTTATATCTATATATTTATATATATCAACTCGAGTATACTATATATTAGTAGTAAAAATAATACAAATAATATTAAAAGCAACAACAACAATGCCTGGAAATATACGTGTATATATATATATATTATTTTTTCTATGTAATTTTTAAGGTAAGCATATAAAATTAATCTTTCTCTCTTAGGATAATACCATTTCTTTATATCATAATATTTAAATAGGCTAATCAGATAGACTATCGCCACCAATACTCTTCTCTCTTTATATTTTATTATTTTTTTCACAACCAAACTTCTTATATCATTTACCACATAAACGACATATATATCTTTTCTTTTTTCTCCTTTTTGTTTCCCTTGATGTCTTTTTTTCTCTTACAGGCCCAGGGAAAAACGATACAGATGCGGCCACTGTCCGTGCAAACCATGCCATTCCTCCGTCATGTGGGGTGTTTTATTTTGAAATTACCATTATGAACAAAGGGAGAGAGGGGTGGGTTGTGTACATGTAGTGGTGTGTATTATAATATAATAGTATAGTAGTATAGTAGTATAATAGCATAGTAGTGTAATGGTATAGTAGTGTATTAGTAAAATAGTATAATAATATAGCAGTATAATGTATATACTATATGTTATATAATATTAGATATGTATACTATCAATATAGCATATATTATTTTTAAATTACCTATACATAAACCTAGGTTCAAGTGCCCACTCTACCATATTTTACAATACCATAGATATATATATAGCTATAAAGTATAGGGTATATAGTATATATTATATAGTATTATACAGATATATATTATCAATGTACCATATACCATGATATCTAAACTATAGTATAATCTGAAACACGTTATTATTAAATTACCTATACATACATGTGCAACCCCTCTATATATATACCTATATAAATATAAATACAACCATTCATAGGTTGGGGTTGTAGGTATATCGGAATAGGCCTATCGGAACACAGTGTTAAATTAGACAGACTACCGGGTAAGTAGTAGGTTATCATGTTTTATATTATATATGTATATATATATAATGTAGGTTTGACTATACTATAGATATCACATCGTATGTACTACAATAACAATAAAATCCTGAATGTTAATATTAAGTTTTATTATAGTATGAACTTGATATACATAATACATCTACCAATAAAAAACCCAGAATGAAACAGTAATATTATCACTGCAAAAGGGTTGCATATACCAGAAAAAACACCAATCATAACAGTTGTAAGCCTAATGACGGACTGGTGCATTCTAATTTTTAAGTTTTACATTTTTAAGTTTGGTTATCTTTTTTTGCCCTTTTTTTAACCTCTTATTTCTTATATATATATATAT
>NAOQ01000025.1:227440-251809 GCA_002751075.1 Ichthyophonus hoferi
CCTTATCCTATACTCTATCCCATAACCACCAATTACATCATCCCAGCCTACCTTCATGTCTGTCATATCCATCTCCACCCCTGCATACCCCCGCCCAATAATTAATTCCTTTTATTCCTCCATAGTAACAGCAATGAAAGAGTCAGTCTATAATTAGTAGTCTCCAAAATGAGAAGTTGTAGGATGAAGATAAACCCTTATATGGTAATAATGGTACTTTCTTACGTAACTTACTATCATATAAAGATGTATGTCCCGTGTAATACACAATTTCCCTGAAGAATATGATGGTATGATATATTATAACATAAAATTAAATATACTACTAGCATAACCCTATAATACATAGATAATATATACCTCTTTAAAATATCAAATATAAGCCTATCAAAACAAAAAGCATTACTATTAAAAAATTAAAACCTACACATGTGCTCTTAATATTATAGGTTTGCCAATACTATTTTATTCGATTAATTATCAAGTAATTAAACCCATTCTTATAAAAGACATAGACCACTACACAACGTCACTTACATTTCATTTGATCACATGATTGGTGTCTTTTAGCCATTTTCTCGATCACAACTGAACTGAAATCCAGGTTTGTGATTTGCTGAAATCCGTCCATATACATACTATGACTTAGTCCTGTCCAATGGGAAGGCTTATTTAAAAATATTTAACATTTAATGTTATCATAGTAATACTTGTGATTGAGTGTTTAAATGTAACCTCAGGATAGAAAATTAAAAATTAAATAATAATGTTGTTCAGTAGTATGCATGTATTAATCATGAATATGTGGAGATAGGATATATGGTATAGTTCTTGTTACATCATGCTATAGCGTACTATTGTTGAAATCTCAGACATGCATATTGCTATAGTGTATGTAAATCTAAACACACACACATATATATATATATGATATTATTATATAATACTATATAATAATATCATATCAGAATATGTAATACTATATAATACTATATAATAATATCATATCAGAATATGTAATACTACATAATACTATATAATACTACATAATACTATAACATACCATATCAACGTGTATCATACTATATTCTACTCTATTAAGACATTTATCCCTATCAATGACTACACTTAATTTCAAATGTTATCATAGACCCAATCGTATCTAACCTGAGTTGCCACAGCCAACCATAAGGATGCGATCCGTAGGCTTTATGTGATTTTTCAAGATATGACAGAAATGAGTGTAGGGTTTAAACCAGTCATAATCGTCCTCCCTGGAGGAGGGTAAATGATATTGGAAAAGGATAAACTAACCAATAGCAAGTAAGGAACAAAATACTCAAAAATAGATGGATAGAGATACTGGACGAAAAATGGTAATTATATTTATGTACAGTATATCGTTGGTTGTTTAAATGTAGTTAAAATAAAAGATATAGAAAAAAATGTGTATATATTGTAATATAATACAGTATAATATCATACAATACGATACAATCTATTATAAATATTGTAGTGTATTAATGTATACAACGTAACAAGTGCTCATTATTTAACCATATGTTTAATTATACATATGCAAGGCCTAGTGTATATTATATTGTAATATGATGTAATATAGTACATCAATATAATATATTCCGCTCTATATACCCTATATTCATAACATATTACAGCATTAACTATAATAACATAATATTGTAACTATATAAACTATACTTAATAATGCCTACATACACATGAAGAGATATGTGCTTGTTGTTAGTTAAATAATATACTATATTGTAAAATCATACAATATAATACAATATCATGGAATATCAAGTATTATCCTACAATCTTATCTACACAAACAGCACACAACCTCTCGTTTATAACTAGGTTCTGTTTCTAGTAAGCACCTACATGGGGACTACTGGATCATATTGTATCTTATTGCATCTTATTATATCATATTTTATGTTAGCATGGGTAAAATTCATTTCACCAGAAGAATATCAGTACCTACTTACTTGTCAAAGCGTGCATCCCAATATTCCTTTTCCTTATATTCGCTATTATGTGCAGGTAAAGTTGCTGCATTATCTTCTTGTTTATCCATGTTTCACTATTTCTTGTCTCTGTTTACCTCTCTTAATATTGCTTGATATATGTAGTATGTAAAATGGTATGAGAAGATAGTATATATATGTATGCATGCATTTATATGTATATATATTATATTATTAATTATTAGTGTATTATATGATATTGTGTATGGTTATATTGTATTAATGTACAAACGTGTAATAACATATATAAATATAATATGTGTTTATAATATATTATATTTTATGTCTTATATTTTGTTTTATATTACATTATATAATATTTAAAAACAAATAATATACACGTGGTATTACCAATGTGGTATACAGGTTGCACTATAATGCCATTTTAATTTGGTAAATCAATTGAATTAAACATTTAAAAAAGTGGGTAACGGTTAATTTACTAAAATATTAAATTATAATAACGCATGATTATTTAGGATATTTATAGTGATTGGCTAAAAATCAGATTAAGATTAGTTGTCGATCATGGTGGCTATGTTAGTTCATAATCATTAGAAGGAGTTTATTCAAAACTGGTTTTTGAGCGACAGAAACGTAGATACAAGGCTTTGTACAATGACAAAGAGACTGTTCAGTCATAACATATATATTATACTAGCTAATCAAACTTATATATCTATCTAATTTAGGTTTTTCTTGTCTTTCGTATCATGGCCATAGTTGCTAGAGTAGATAAAATAGATAATCCGGATACTTTACTAGAAGGTTAACTAGTTGTGTCTGGATTCTGGTGTTACTTCTTCTAATAGTAATAATACCTTAACTGTATGCAGAGCCACAATCGTATTACGGTTACTACGTTTATAATACATTACGAGGTAATAATATAAAGGTTTCCACATCTTTAACTTAATAAGGTGAGATCGAGGTGCAGCTATCAAGAGCTTTATCTTGTAGACTACGTAAGAATAATTTCCAAACGGAACTCGGTAACATAAATTCAAGTTTTATTCCCAATTGAGGATATTGGAAATGAAACTAGTACTGATGTTATCACGTTGGATTGGAGTGTTGGAACTATGTAAATCTATGCTGTTGTTATCAAGTAGATAAGAAGTCAAAGCCTTTTAAAACCCAAGTTGAGGTTCAAGCTGCTAATCTGTCTTAAGTGAAGATTCTAATTTTTCACTTGATAATATATTGCATATGTAATGACTATGGTGTATATATATGACAGTAAATTTACCTAATTATCTGTTTAAATTTGCTCTAAGATCCGACACATTTGGATTGAACCGATGTACAACTTAATGACTTAAATAACATCATACATTGTGTTTATAAACAAAAATGCATGCCCAGAATCAACTTGGACCCAATTTATACACTTTATTCGAATTGGTACTAGCTTACGTATGTTTGGTAGGGATTTTTGATCACAATATAGAATTTGTACAACACTTAACTCATTTCGCCATAGACTAGAGCAATGAACACGTGACAATATCCCTTTGTTGATAAACTGCTACAGTATTGTCTTCTGGAAGAAGAGCTACACCAAATTCACCTAATTGGTCTTCTAGTAAAATATCTGACTGACTTGCTTTAGCCTCGTCCAAGACGACTCGCATAAAACAAGAAATAATAACAAAACTTAAATTAAATTTTGGAATGACTTGTATCGCATATCGATTTTTCTAGCATATAGTGAGATTAGTTAAATATCGCTAAGCCTCTATGTTGTAACTAACGATATCTACTACACATATATTAGCTAATATCAATTCTAATACATTATATAATTTGGGTTCAGACTGGTTTTGGGCAAGCATTTGTGTTCATAAACGTGGTGTAGGAATTTGTCTAAGTAGCTAAGTTGTGCATCGGTTCAGTCTAAGTGAGTTGGATTTTGGAGCATATTGAAGCATAATTGCGTAAATTATCTGTTACAGCTTGTGAACTAGTAGTTATAGACAATTGTTTTATCGAACAGAACACTTCTCTTATTTTTCTTTGAAGCCTCTCTTTTATACTTGTTTTACTCTAAATGCATTCTTGATTAAATAGTATTATATCTATAAATGTGTAGGAGGTAGTATTAAATAGAATCGGGGGATAAGAATAATGAGATATAATATAAAAATATTATATATAAAAAATACAATATGAGGAGATATAATATGAATAAATACAATATAATATAGACCTAATATAAAGAAATGCAATACAAGCAAATAAAACATAAAAATACATCATATAATACAGCAATATCATATCATATCGTATCATACTATGCCGTTCAGAAACATGATCCAACATTAATAAGATATCCAGTAAAATAATTAAAGATAGATTTACAACAAATTAAACGTAATCAAACCTAATTAAATATTATTACAATACCAGTATTACATTGGCCAATAAATTAACACCAATCAAAATACATGAATTTTATTGGCTCATATATATTACATGTGTGAGCGGCTCCCGAGTGCACACGTGTGCGCCGCCTAAGTACAATAGACTACATTGCATATAACATTATATTATATTATTACAATAGACCTTCTTGTTTATTATTTTTTTGAGTTTTTTTTTTGTTATTAATTGTCGCTATAATGGTAAAGGCAGTTCAAGATGTGAAGGTGGAGGCGAATACCAAGCCTGAGGTTAAAGTTGCACCCGTTCAGGTTAAGGTTAAGGGCAGAAAGGTGTCTGGAAAGGTGTGGAAGGAAGAGAAGAAGAGGTAAGGCTGGGGAGGAGGGTGCGACATTAGGAATGAAAGTAAAGAGAATAGTGAGAATATTGAGAATTATACTATTAGTAATAGAAATAATAGTAACCATAATCGTTGTAGTAGGAATCATTTTACACTTAGTCTCTATCCTACAAATATCTCTAGTTCACTGTAGCTTGCATGCTCATGTATTTCAGCCATTTATAAGTTTAGCAATATATTTATATATACTACTATTTTTATATTATCAACAAACCACAATTGCTTTCTAAATCTTTGTATCTATATACAGTCCTTCCACTCAATTTAATAAGGTTGGTGTTATAGTTCAAATTTTGCTCTCAAATTTAAAAGTTAAATATCTTTCAGCCAATTAGAGCACTGTATTAGAGATCACCTGATTATATACCATTTTCTATTGGTTGATACACTATACACTCATGAAAATAATATTTTTACATTGATCTATACATGCACTTAATTCCTCAATGGCCTTCCAAATTTATCTAACATATACACTTGTGCATTCAACATATGATATCTTTATAAACCCTCACTATCCCTCAGTTTTATTGCTTGTCATACTTATTTTTCATCCATTTATATGTCTATTTGTTATCCTAACACATTGGCTTCGTTGGCTCTCTCCAGATTCTCTTCTCTTATTGGAGTAAAGCCACTCAAACGTAGTTTTGAAGTGCAAAAAAAAGCTAGAGAGGAAAAGACTAGGCTTAAAGCCATGATGAAGGAGATAGCAGATAAAGAACAGAAAGAGAAGGAGGTATGTAAGGGTATACTATATCAGTATACTATGATGCTATTATATTATTATATTACTGTTATACTATTGTGCTAAAATATTACTATACTACTATAGTACTGTAATACTGTAATATTATTTTCATACTATCATGCATACATGCATACACACACACACATCAATATCATATACGTACTATTAATCTCATCGATTAATATATTTTTATTCAATAGGAAAAGAAGGAACGTAAGATCGAACAAGAAAGACGTAGAGCCGAGAACGTGAAGAAGGCAGAGATTGTCCAGACAGTAAGTACTCCAATCAATTATCAAAAATTTAAATTTTTAAAAACCACTGGGGCCAATGGAGCACAGTATATTTTATATGCGTTTAATATGATAAAGATATTGTTAATTATGTAATCAATCATAATATTGTTTTTATTTACTACTATTTGTTTGGTGTTGTCATTATACCTGCGTGGAGTTTTATTGATGTGATATTGTATTGTAATATAAAATATTTAAGCTTTAAATCTTCAAAATAAATGCATAAAACACTATACCCATACCTATACTAACAACACACTTGATATTTCCACATGTGTATGTATGCATATATTTTACTAGGGGGAAATCTGGCGAAATTTATCCCTCACTCCATTTACTATTTATTTATTTATTTTAAAGTGTATAGTTTATTGGTGATATAGTTAAAATACATTATAATATATTTTAATGTAACTACTCTCATTATCCATTTGCTAAATTTATTTTAAACTATCTAACCTTTTTAAGCATGAGCTACAAGCTTTAATCCAATGAAAATAAATAGTAAGAATGTTCCTTTGCTATTCATCATTAGCATAGCAATGCACTAACGTCATTTATACTCTTTCAGATCAGTAGCAGGAAGGTAAAGAAAATGAACAGAAAGCAGTTGCGAATGATTTCCAAGCGTTAAATTGCCATCTTCATCGCTTGTTGGAAAGAAGAGTTAATATTTTTTTTAAAAAAATTCTTGCATATCAAATCACGATAATCAAGCTTTTGGTTGGATCTTTTGTATATCTGATTAGTTTTATACATAGGTCACATATTGGGATATATAAATATAAATTCTATTTCATATAAAACCATTTATAGCAGGCAGTTAGATGTCTCGTATGAAGTAACTCCGAGACGTAAAACAAATAAATAAAAATGATTGTATACATACAATAGAATAAGGATAGATAATCCTATACACATTGGTGGTTGTATTAAATTATCTTGGAGGGGGTTAGGATTTTGCATCATGTATATTATTAGGTTTTGCATACAATAGAGTATTAGTATAGCAAGGATGGATAACATTATACTCACGGTGGTTGTATTGTATTATCTTGCAAGGGGAAATGGCTGAGAATTATTAGTATTGACTGTTTAGTATCTTGTTGTACATCATTTCTTTGTATTATGGTGGGGGTGGTTGTAGTATATCACCTTCATTGGTTAGTGATAATAGTGGGTGTGCAGTGTATAAACTATGCTAAGATACAACTAACTAGAGTAAGATTATTTTGTATGAGTGGCAAGTAACTACGGGTCTATTGGTTTGTGTAAGTGAACATCTAATTATTCTACCAATTAATTCAAATCATTTTTAATGAATTTAGCGTCTTTATTTTATTGAGATACTTGTTATAAACCATTCCCTCACCATTGATGATTTTCATCAGCACTCCTCTGATTAATTATCATCAGCTGATTGATTCATGGTGACTGACTCTAGTACTAATTGATTACAACAGTTGCTAGGTGTGAAATCGATCTCTTATGATTTGAATGATGCCCGAAATATTCATGACGGTCCCACGCACTGCACGATTACAGTTTATTGTTTTAATTCTATTTATTCTAGGATATATTATATTCACTTATTACTGGCTTTATTAATTTTATAATGCAGTCAATTCAATCAATTCATACATTAACTGTGAACATTAGTGGATTTTACAATTTTCAATCTGGTAACTTAGTTTGTCAACACATATTGTGTAAGCAGTTAAACTAATGAGGTAATTAGCTAAAAAGCCATTTTAGTATGGTTGTATTAGAATTAGGCTTAGTTGACACGCAAACTGTTCATAAGAAAAACGGTTCAGGCCGGCTTCAGTTCATACACACAAAAAAAGCTAATAATAAACACGGACTCTATCCCATTTTTATACGATCTTTGTTGATGGTTCTTTTCAGTACTTTTTATCAAAGGTGCAACACAGTGAATAAATGATAATGGCGAGTTTGATTTATTGGTCAAGGTCATGATTGATCAAATATGATTTTTATCCAAGCGTGATATAATTTGATCAACGGCTAATCTATAATCCGTGCATTCAATCACATTCTATACGTGGGTTAATTAGCCTTTATTTGAACATTTTCTTACCTGGTTAATGTCACATTCTCCCATAGCGTTTAGAACGTCTGGTGCAGTTCTATCATGAATAGGTCAATTTCTTATTGGCTACGAATGTTGCTTCTCTATCTACTTACTTGTATCTTAACATTATGTTGTGTATTATAACCCTATACACTATAGCGTATACCACAGCCCCGTACACCATCTAGTATACCATAACTATATATTCTACACGACATTCATTTGCAAACCAAGAGATCCATAGTAACTTTATCATTTATACAAAATAACTGTCGCTATTTTCAATATCCTTTACCTAGTTATTTGTTTCTTGATGGATACTGTCAATTCAAGAGCATAGGAACAAAGCAGTTGATCACACATCATGTTGCCAATCGAAATAGCAAACTCTCAATAAACATAAACCAATCAGTCATCCTATTTAAGACTATAAATATTTATTAAATCACAAGACCCAATCAGGATGATCAACTGACTCAAAAGACACGAAAAGAAAATCTCCTTTAACGTCAAGCAATGACATTTTGAAACGTTTTATTGAAGATAAAACTAGTATCTGTTGTACCAAATTCTATCTGGCTGTTGTCGTCAGGTAAACGGCAAGCTAAAGCTCTAGCTAACTGCTCCTGAATCTCCCTTTATTGATTGGTGGTTGTAGAAACCTTGGGTGTCTTGCCAAGCAATGTGTGGTTTATGTAGTGACTGTAATATATTTGGGGCTCTGTGTATATATTTATGGTATACACTTTCTGTAAAAGGGGAGTTATCTGTCACCATAGCTTAGCAAATTAGGCCTGGCTATTTTCTATTTGTTATCGGAAGAATGAAAATATGTGTTTTATTAGACGGGAGTAAATCATACCCCAAACACGTTATGCTATACCTATATTAATAAAATACAATAAATTAATATATACTATTATACTGTAATAAAATAAATCTAAATAAATATAATAAGAGACCCATAAATATGTCTTACCCACTTCCCTTCTCTATTTAACCCTGCCGACGTGTGTTGAAATGCGTGATAATAAAATGTACATAACTGCTTTATAAATTTTTATCATGTTGTTCATAAATTGATCTTGCTTATACTTGTTTAAATAGTTATTTTAATATTGTTAGATTTAAATTTGAATTGAAAAAAAGATCGTCGATTTTTGCTTATTTTTTTATATATATTTTTTATATTTTTTGTTAAATTTTTTTTAAAATCTTATTAGATTAAATCGTAAGCAAGTCTATAACTACGATTTTTCTGTAGAATTATATATATATACTTTTTCTGTGCTTGTTCCTTAGGATTTATTGACACTTGTGTTGCCAATATGTCTGTTATATTTTAAATCACCCAAGCATGTAATATACCTTCATTGTTTCCAATTTGGTATTTACACTGTTCTTGGCATATAGATTATATTATATCGTCTGCTTTTCTTCGGGCAATGTAAGAATTGACCCCTCATGTTAATGTCATTAGGGTCCTTTTTAATAATGGGAGACCAGTGCCCTTCTCCTATCTCAGCAAACCTTGCAGATATGACGACTAAGGCATCTTTTAAGTGCCTATTAAATTTAATGTTTTGACTCGTTGAAGCGGATATGTGAGTATATAAAATGCACTGCATGATTTTCATTGGATGTTTGTAATGTATTGTAACATAACTATTAAGGTAAACGTAAAGAACGCGGGCAAACAGAAATACGCTGATTGGCTATTGTTTTTAAATCAATCGGAAATTGGAATCAGAGCGCGGTAAGTTAAATTAGGAACAGCACGAAAACTGCAATTTCGTTCCCGTTTGAAACCATTTTAATTTTAATTTTCACTAAACCCTAAACCTTAAAATCTAAACCTTAAACCCATTTTTTTTTTAAAAAAAAATTATATAGGAGATTTAGGTGCTAAATAACCATTTCAAGATTGTTAAAATTTTAATTTGCCTGCCTGTTTATTTCCGGCTAAGTAATTCGATAATTTAATGGCCGCCGCGATTGTATTGGATGGAATCAGATTCTCCGCGTTTTTTACATTAACCGCTCTTAATTTATTAATTTATAAGCTGGTATCTACTGGTTTAAATAGATATTTAAAATTAGATGAATTGAATTGCTTGCTCACATGTTCTGTGCTGTCGCAGTTTATTCGCATAATCATTTTATGCTACATGGCGTTTTTTTAATCGCAAAATCCTAAAATCTTAAAAATTAGTCGGTTGTTTGCACGCCAACGACAACATGCCTCCAGCCCCTTGTGCCACCTATAAAGAAGATGGGACGTATGACAGCAAAGGTACACGACAGGTCCTTAGAGACAGGAAGGACTGGGTCCCTGGATACTTTAGATGGCAGGTACGTTGTATGTCCAGTGGCCATGGTTGCTGTACGTATATGTGTACGTATGTATACACTTTTTCTCGCTCTCTCTTCTTATCCCTCTCTCTCCTTTCTTTAGATCTTATTCCTTATTTCTACATATATACTCATTCAAAGATGCATATATAAATATAATATTCATAAATTATATATATGTATAAGGGCGTATTTTTTTGATGTATGTATTATGAGTATGTATCTTTGTATAGAGGAGTATATATATATATTACAGCATGTTTGAATGCGTGTTTGTATATATTCATGTATGTATGTATGTATGTATACCTGTATATACCTATATATGCTAATATACTAATCAATCTCTTTGTGCAGACCGTCCATATGTGTATCCGCCTCCTTGCAGGCACCTTCCCTTTTCTTTTCACCTTTCAGTGCCTTATGGCCCTTCACATTAATGGAATGACCGGTAAGTTGTATCATATATATGTAATTTATTGACATTACCTTGTAGACATTACCTTGTAGTGTTTTGTCCGTATGCCACTATTGTATTTTTATATCTAATACTAGTATATTTACCCAATCCCATCCCTATAGTCCCCTGGTCAGCCGACTACAATCCTCTGCCTATGATCGCTATCCCTCTGGTTGAAATCTTTTCTCTGTCTTTTATTGCTGCCTTCCAATCCATCTTTAAAGGTATGCGTGTCTTCCTTTGTGTGGTTGCTATGGGCCATATATGTCTTACCTATCCATTGATTACTATGCTATGCCCATATAATTAATATTTGGATTCGTCTTTATACCTAAACATGTGTTGTCTTTTTGTGACAGTTATTAGAACCTATTAATTTTGTGATTGTGTACAGTAGATATTGATTTTTTTTTACTAAACACGTCTAGGTATAGTCTAGTAATATGAAACTAAATTACATATTTATATATTAGCAGCCGCAGTATTGCCTATAGCTTCTCTCGACTAATCCTCTTCCCTTCACAGTCCGTGTGGTTCCTTACCGTACTCGAATTGATTATATTACCACACGAATGGACTTTGTTCATTTTCTGTTTCTAGTGCATACCTTCATAGGCACAGCCTATGTGGTGATGCTAATGGCTGTGGGAAATGATGTAAGGTGAGATATCTATATCTCGTATCCTTCTCTACCTCTATGTATTTATGCGTAAACTAATATGAAACCCACACAGCCAGCACTACCTCCTTATATTCTGCTATGTTCTATGGATGGTATTCTACACTGTCATCTCTTTTGTCTGGACAGAGAAGGATGTCATTAAGTTCGATCGTGTAATAGAAGATGAATCCGAACTGAAAAACTTTGTAAGAAAGGAATGTGATATTCTATGGAACGGCCTCGTGCGATCAATCAAAATCTTTATGCCTTTCTATGCTCTGGTTTCTCTAACCAGTGGGCCCTCCAATGTGATTGGAGAATATTGGTAGGTATTTTTATATTTATTATCTTGTACTTAAGTATATGTGGCATTCAACTCACCATACCTCTCTCTCCTGCAGTGTTTTGTCAACCTCTGCAGATTTCAACTCTTTGTTTTGGCTTCACCTTTTTTACAGCAGCACTGCATGTTGTATTGTTTGGTATACTGCTTTCCGCATTGCGGAAAAGCACTACAAGCAGGTAAGGGAATTATATTATACTGTATTTTAGTATATTGTATTGTATTGTATTGTATTAGATTATACTGTATTATATTATATTAGAATATGCTATGCTATACTGTATTTTACTCAGTATGGCAGTGTAACCACCTACTATGCACCCTCTCCCCCCCCCCTATATATGCTTACCCCCATCCACCTTGCCTCCAGATGACCGAGACCATGGAAGTACTGAACGGCTTCATAGTAGACAAGTCGGTTATTAGCCTGTCTGGCGCGTTGGAGAAGTATCAAGATCCCTTTGTACAGTACTGGGCCTTCCAGCAACTGGAAGAGCTAGTATGGGAGGCCGATCGACAGGATATTTTTAAAGAAAAAGTTTACGAGTTTTATTTTTTCAGAAAATTCCTTGACCGCACTGTCCTACACAAATCTATTCGTTTATGCTGCAACATCATTAAATGTCAAGCTACTTACCTTGAGACCCTACTTCCTAAAGACAAGCAACCTGGTAGGTGTTACATGTATATCTATAGGTATAGGAATATGTATATGTATATTATATATATATATGTACTAACTCTCTATGGGTTGTGCAGACCTTAAGCCTCAGAAACGTACCGACTATTCTACCTATGACCCTCCTCTCTCCCCTTCTCTCCCTCCCCGTCGCCCTCAACCCGCTGTAAGAAACCCAACCTTTTTCGGTTTCATCCGCCGTTGTTATGACAACCTTCCCGCTCCTCTTCGCCCGTTTAGAATTTGGTTAGTATTGTGATTGGTCTATAGACATTGAATTTGTGTGTATATCCATGGGCATCGACTATACACTATACACTACAATTTATCGTCCTTGTATGCCATCTCTATTCTATGCTAATCCCTCTCTTTGCAGGGTATCTAATCGTCTTCTTCAAGGTACTACCCACTCTGTTGAAAGCAATAACATCACTGCAGATCTGAGAAACCAGATTCGCACACTAAGGGCAGAAGTGGCGTAAGTGACCCCTTGATAGTATGTATATATATATATATATAGTGTAGTGGAGTATCATTTAGACTATGTGTATCTATGGTGTAGTAGAGTGCAATTTAAAATATGTATATGCTAACCACCGGCTCTATCTTTTAGAGAGCATGTTGCCATTAATGACATGATTCCTTTGCCCGTTCGTGAGCCTGGGGATAACAGACCTCGCCGCTATGCTTTCAACCCCAGACCTAGTCTGCCTGTGCCAGTGAGTATATGTATATTTACTGTAGTGCACCTGTATGCCGGTTGATTATTAAATGAAGTCTTATATCATAACAAACATAACATACTGTGCATTTTCATGACATGTTCTTGTTGTTGTATTCTCTCTTACTGTGCTGTGACCTCTAACCCCTCTCTACCTCTCTCCGTCTCTCTTTATATTATAGCCAACAGTTACCCGCGCTATGCCCGATCCTCCTTCTCCCTCTGTCTACTGGACCTGCCTAATGGCCAAGAACTTTGATATTGCCGCCAAAGTCCTTAGGGTATGTATAGATAAATACCTCATATATAGTACAGAAATGATACTGCTCTACTTCTATACTGTTATATTTGACTGTTATACTACTATGCTGTTGTACTATACATACTAAAACTGCGCTATTCCTACCCAACACAGACCACCTGGGTTGCCAAATATTTTATTCTACCAGTGAATCACCTCTGTTTGCGCGCTATTCTTTGTGATTGGCAGTTGGTCAGGTGGGCCCTCTCGGCCGTAACTGGGCTTGTGATACACAAAGAATGGGATAGCAGAAAGGTTATTACTACCTATGATTTGGCCTTTGAAGTTGTTGATGCCATTGAGGTAAGCTTGCCATCTGCTTATACATGTACACTACAAAATAATATTTCCAAGCCATTCGATTATTGTTTTTGATTTTGGTATTTTTATGGTTTTTCTTTACATTAATTAGATTGAATAAATTTGGGCAAACACATGATATCTGACCAGTGGCAAATGCAGATCTTGTTCTTGGCCATCTTTGCCCTTCACAAAAACGGGTATGATAAGGCTATAGACGAGAATGAACAGTGTAACGACATTGTTAAAGGTAGGTATTGTATTATTATATACTATACTAATATAGGCAGAATGCAAGCTTTATGGTATATGATGTCATGTCCTATATATTGTATGATGTTATATTATATTACAAAGTATTCTATTATATATATATCTGTGATTTACAATCTTCTTGATAATTAATTAATGAGAGAATTGTGTAATAAACATACTTTTAAAGTATTTTCTTTTCTGTACCTGCACGGAACCGACCCGATCTGACCTACATCCTTCCTACACAGAGCTTCTTATCTGCCGTAGTATGCTTCTTAGAAAATATCCCAAGTTTTCACTGCATCCATATATGCGAAATGCCATGCGATATGACGACATTGAATACCCCGAGGATGCCGAAATCACCTCTCTAGAGGATGTAGATGCTAACAGGAGGCGTGAAAGGTCAATCTCCCCCTCCAACTTTGCATTTATTGACTATGCCTCCGGTCAGGCACAGCGTAACAATGAAATCTATGGGCGCATCAAGAACGCCAAAATGAAACCTATTACTGGGAGGTATAGGTTCCGAGTCCCACCACCCTTCTATCCTAAGAATAGGGCGTATATGCCAGTCGAACACTTTATGGATTAGGAGAGAATAGGGTGCATTACCATTGCATGTTGGACCTAGACCTGGTCTCCAATGGATTGCCTTGTACCCTTTCATCATACGTAGACCTTACTATATCGTACTATATTTTAGTTTTTTCCTTATCAGACATGTCTTGACTTTGCACTTTACCCTATTTCACGTTAGACCGTAGACCTTACTATATTTTAGTTTTCCTGGCCCCTTGTACTATCAGAGTTACTCTCCCTCTCTGCTTTGGTATTTTTAGAGTGTTACCTAATATGTGACTTTACTGTATGCTAGATTGTTTGCATTTGGTTTTGGTTTTTTGGTCTTTGCTTGATTGCGTGACACCACAATGACTTTTTGCTATATACTAGATTGTTTGAAACTACTATTACTTTTGGCTATACTGTTTGATCTTGGTTTGGTTTTGGCTTTAGTTTGAGCTTGGTTTTGATTTTGGCTTTGGTTTTGGTTTTTTTGCTTTCTACAATATTGCTTTAAATTACGCCATTTGCGTATTCTTCTACATTACAGGATTTCACGATATCATTTTATGTTAGTGTCTGTAACAACTGTCCTGGGGCCAGGACTTTAGAAATAGCGAGACTGAGTCTCCATCGTAATAAAAATATACTTACCAAATAACAAGGGCTCTATTCTAACGGCATTACTGTTTTATTTCATTTTATTATTACAAGATAATGTAATATGCAATTCTAAACCATTCTTTAAAGATTATGGGTCAATCGCCTTGTTTATTCTCTGATTAAGTAATTACTAGGGAGATTGCGAGCCATATTTTGATACAATAAATGTACTCTAGTAGTAATAGCAATAATAGGATAAAATAAGTACCTATTTCACTCGTGTTGTTTATGTAGCTATACTTGACACCCCCCCTCAATACCATGTTTCCTATTAGAGCATAGTATTCTAAATTACTTTGAAAGTCCGTAATGTGGCAAGTAATTCATTCCCAGTACTAGCCATTGGTGTCCTATGTCTGTGTTGACTATTCATACAATAGTAACAGTATTGAAGGAAATTCAGTATGCTTACTTTTTGAAGGAAGTACCACAGCCCTAGTCATAATATCGGAGGTGTTGTCTGCCAACATCTTGATCGTTTTTCGAGTTTCTTCACCAAGCTCTCCTCGATTAAGACTGTAATCCTGGTGCATTCTCTTGCCATCTCTGACATGGGCCACAAATACAGCCTCTATTGAAGACACAGTTATCAGAGTTTGGCGGTAGCACCGTCATGATAGTGGTTAAGTACCTTTCATTGCAAGGTATCCATTTGTGTATAATTTTGTTGCATTATCTCCACCACAATCACAATCATTGTGGACAGTTGAGGCTGGTACCCCATTGTTATAGGCAGGCGCCACGGTAGGATGAGTATGTAGATAGATATCTGAAAGGAGTCTGGATCACTTACTAATACCCCAAGGTGGGATGAGATACAATACAAACTTAATAAAATAAAATAAAGGCAGTATGTAGTCTTGCATTGCTGCTAACCATAAAGATTAACATATCTGTTTTTGGTATATACATAACTTTGCACGCATCCCTTCTTACACATTATCGTATAATATGTTTGCTATTACAGACCTCTTTATTCCCTTGTTTTTCCCCTCTATTGTCTCAGGGGTTGATCATATATACTTTCCTTAGGGTAGAAATAATGGTCTATGCTTGCCATGTGGTATCATTTCAAAACCTAAATGTAATTATGCTCTATCAAAAATTTAATCTTTGGCATTTTTACTAACTACCTTAACTACCTTTTAAACAGATATAGTATTGGAGGCTTAAGTTCAAAGCCTATCTACCTGACATTATGACATTAGACATAAGCACCCCTACAATATATAAATATCGATAGGTTATTATAGAAATTTTCACCTTCAATGTATGAAAGAATATGCTAAGGGTATCATACCCAACCTTTTGTAATTGTTTGAGTTCATAGATAGCTTTAGATAACCCACATCTATAATTAGGTTCCTCTTTGGATTCAAATCATTCTGGTTAGGGAATGTATATGATATCCTTGGAATCGACATTTCAGTAGGTTGTAACGGCATTAAGTAAGTATAACAGACATATATTTCTCATGGTAATGAATAAAATGACGGTTGGTAAAATAAATTTAGGAAGGCTTTCACATACATCAAACAGATCAGGTCAGTGTCTTGGTGTCGGAATCTCATAAGCTTAAAGATTTGGTTTCACTGTTAATGCACATAGAATGTCCTTTTTTAGAATTCGTTCGAGCTGGAGTCTAGTCCCTCGAAAAGATTTTAACCTATATCCTCTTCGCTGTCAGAGGAGAGTTCCATCTGTTGTTTCTTTCGCCCGCCTACGGATCTTAACTTGGTTGCAGATAGAATCGTTAATTTTTGTTTAACCTTTGTAATAGTTAGAGTTGACACCTCACGTCTCGATGTTACTATTACAAATACTTAATAAGTATACA
The DNA here is from genome assembly GCA_002751075.1 of Ichthyophonus hoferi. Lineage (NCBI taxonomy): Eukaryota > Ichthyosporea > Ichthyophonida > Ichthyophonidae > Ichthyophonus > Ichthyophonus hoferi. The sequence continues at coordinate 244,552 of NAOQ01000025.1, forward strand.
CAAACATAAAGTCCTTTGTGCAAGTCTTTTATTAAAGCAATACATAAAACTGAAAGGATCCAGACTAAGTCTGTGGATGCTGGTTATATAGTTGTTGGGCCAGGTCAATACCATCTGATTTTATGGTAAACACTAAAGACACGTATATCTCCGTTTAGAGGTTTTCCCAAACTGTGTTGTTAGCAACATATTTTCCAATGATTATTCAAAGAATCATCCTGTTACTACTTATCCTTTTTGTATCATGTATCATTACTTAAGCCTAAAACAATGGCCAACACTACCTAATAAACCACGGTGAATTCCTGAGCTAGACTTCACTTAGCAAACTACTCTTAATTAAATGTAATTATTGACACTATAATCAATTAATTACCCTTAACTAATGCCTAACTCTTACAAACCGATTGGAACCTCATTCTAAATGCTATTCAATATTTAAAGGTACAATGCCAAATAAACAATAAACAATGTGTAATCTGGTACAAGATATTATAAAGTATTCAACCAAATGATTCTACATTTGAAATGAAGAATTTTATCCTTTGTAATTATTATGAGGGCAAGCACTCATAATGTTCTAAGAATCTGAGTACCACGTGTAGGATATGGGACCAGTCCACATACTCCATCCTAACGAAACACTATTTCATTTATGCATATCTCCTTCAATGATATCTAGTTTGTCTTCGACTATGCCTATTTCAGTTTCTAGGATATAATGCTCCTACATATCTCAACAATTACTTGAGAGAAAGTTGCCATCATGATGTTCTGATATTTGTTAATTATAAGCCTGATTGAGAAATAGAAATTGTAGGAAACAATACTACTATGTTGGAACTGGTACGTCACTAGGACTGATATCCATTATAATTGAGGGAGTATCGAACTAAGAGGTGCTTTTTATGTGTTTCTTTGTATATACACAGTACAGATATGCTAAGACATAATTTTATTAGTAAACAAGTCAGAAGAAATTGAATACTTGGCCCATATGGTTGAGTCGTAGAACCTCTGCTATTGGCTGGTTCCATATTGATCGATCATCTTTCATTGGCATTAGGATCCAATCTGAGATATTCTTTCATTGGCAGGTTTACACTGTACCAACTATTTTTCAGACTATATATACAATAGTAATTGCTAATAATATTAAATTATTAGAGTTATAAAAAAAAATACTTAAATTAATGAACTATTCCTGTTTTAACAATGGGTTTATTAACAGGGCTTGAAATTAATTACGTTTAAATATATACTGTACGGTTATACAGGAAATACCATAATAGCATATAATATCATAGAATAACATGCCAATAAACAATAATTTGATTGGCAAGTTACGGTTATGACGTTTCTTAAAGTCAATAAAAGCATCCCATAGCATTAAAATGCAATAAGTTTAATAATAGAGATAAAAGATCATTGGCTCATCAAAATTATAAAATCGAAAAAAAATATTTCATGAGCTACCACGCTAAAAGCCAAATAATAAACAACTGTAATAATAATCTTAAAGCAGATAGACACTTAAGACATTTATAGTACTATATATATATATATACACGTATTTGCTCAATATATGTATAAAATTAAAAATAAGCTCATACAGACATACGCGCACGTAGACGCGCAATAAAAGTAGACATATCTATTCTACTCTCTTTCTCATATATATACCCCCTTCTATCCTTGACCCAAGTCTTCTCCCTTTCACAGTGCAGCCACAACCTATATTAATCATTATATTGGATTATTTTAGAATATATTATATTTCTACAGCATAATGTATTTTGTCAAGCAGGTCTTGGTCCAAACATTTTGCAAGCCCACGTATAACAGTGGTGTTACAGCAAGGCTTTCTTTTTTTTCACCTACTTTGTATCAATCTTATTACAATGCTACAAAAAAAACACCGTCAGCATTACAGATGCACAAACGCAGTCATATGCATACCTTAGATTCTTTATATTCTCCTTTATCCACATCTCTGTCGCCAGATAATCTCAACCGTATTGTACGGGTAGAGTTACTAAAACAACACAGTGCAGATAGAATCCGTGATATATGGCTAACACGATATGCTGCCAATGATTCCAATGATGTGTTTGGAGATGTCTTATCTGATACACAATATGCTATACTGTTACACCGTTCCCGTACATGTCCTATGTTTGTCGTTCCAATGCTAAGACAAAGCAACACTTCTTATACCACCCTTGTATGCCAATTCCAACGACACCATATTCTGTTTACATGCTTGGAGAAATATAAAAAAAATCCCGGTGCAGGTCCTTTATTTACTGTAACACTATTTGATGACTTTGTATTGGACAAAGCCAAGAGAATGTGCTTGGTAAGAGGAAAGGTCTCTCAAGAAGGAAAGAGTATGATTGGTCGAGGGGAGGCGGATAACGTATGGCGATTGGTTAGAAATATATATTTAGTTGATAATGATTTTCATAGTCTGGCGATACCGTTCAATAAGAATCCAGAGGAGTTTAAGTTTGACTTGCTACTGAAAAGGGTAGGCTTTAAAACTTAAAGTGGATATAGTAGATTTTAATTATACAAATACATTGCATAGAAATGAAATAGAGACATACAATCTGTATATACATATATTTTAAAATGATTAAAGTTCATAATATTAGGGAATATCATATATGGCTTTCATTGAGATAGGTGATAGGTTGCCTAAAAGAGTAAAAACCACATTTGACGTTAATTAGTCTATTAAAATTTGATTAGCTCAGTCGAAAGTAACTTAAACACTAATGGTGGATTAGTGTTATAATAGCTGCCAGTTATTTATGTTCATAAGCATATAAAGGGATTGACCCAGTATCATGACCCAACCCTAAAAAGGCCATTAGCATTGCCGCCTACACCTGTTGCAAGACCGTTAACGCTGAGTGAACCTGTAATTTGGCTAAAGTCTTGATAACAAGCAGGCCAGGAAATGATTGGTGCACACTAGTTAATTGCATAACATTACGTTTTCAACCAAGTAAATTGATCTGTCAATACATAGCATATGTGCACTTAAATTATTGAGAAAATTGCCTAACGAGCCATCCAAATGAAGATACAGCAGTATTAGATTATTGAGATAAAACCAGACAATGCTGGTTGGCCTCTAATCTTGTGTGAATTATATTGGTCAATAAGGAACTTTACGACTGGCCCCATTTACAACTAACACAGCTATAGTCAACACCCGCGATAGACAATGGTTGCAAGAGGTTAAAGGAAACGGAAAAAGCCTATAAAGAGCCCAAGTTACCCTGCATACGCATATAATACGAACACAGGAAAAATAGAACTCTGTTCATAACACTCAAAGCTTTACATTTGTTATTTGTTAAAAATACCATATTAGAAGATTAGCAGGTACTTGATCAGTATATTATAATCATCGTATTTTATTGTTATCTTTATTTATTATTATAATGTCTAGTTCTCAGTTATTCCTTGACGTTCGGAATCAGCAGTGTGCAGATCTTGCTCCTCTCATCAAGAGTGCAATGAACTGTCTAGTCACTTTTTATAGTATTAATATATGTTACATACACCTAGGATTAGCACCTATCTCTGAACGCTCACATTATGCAATTACCACGATTGCACCTAAATGTATTAAGGAAAAAGTCAATTCTCTTTTCACAAAAGAGTATTATCGAAATCTGTGCAAGTACTACCACTTATACAATTACAGATCCTGACAGCTGTGTGCAAGTTGATAGAACTCGCACCAATTCTGATAAGGTTATGGGCCCAGCACATTTCCATTGCGCCACTCTGCTACAAACAGACAGAAACTCAACGCTCTACAATACTGCAAATCTCTTGCTTCATTCAATCCATTGACCTTTGCGTGTGGAGACTTACTTTTATTACACTTATACAATGTCTTTCAAATCTGCATTTGAACTATCAACATTTCTATCTAAAAAGGGACACCAAGTTAACATACAAAGCAATTGGATGGGTAACACCCACATATCACCTCCGCCCCAAGCCACTAAACACCAGATACCAGACGCCAGAGCCTACAACAGAGCCAGAGCCAGAGCCAGAGCCAGAGCCAGATCCAGAGCCAGAGTGTATAAAAGAAACCAAACAACAAGCAACTAATAAAAAACACTGGTTTCAGTTGTCAAAAATTTACTGTTTAGTTTATGTTTTTATATTATGCCTATAGAAAGAGAGATTCAATAGAACTCTCATACAAAGGGTACTAGTTTTGTTTTCAATAATTATTATAGACAACTGGGGGTAGATTCAAAATTTACGCCTGCTATCACGTTACATCCATCTCAACTTTCCATTGAGAATAAACCGAAGTTAAGAAATATTCCGATCACCAACCTATCCAAAAGTACTACAGTACATAATTAATTGGAGTCTCCAAAGCCTATGAACAGGCAGATACTACCACAGATTGCCATATTTTTCATTTTATGACCGTATAGATTACTAGAATTGGATTTGTATTTATTAATATATATTATGTTTTTAATCATATTGAATGATACATGTGGGTTTATTCTAGCTTAATAAGTAATTAAAGCACATGGTATATCTATCTCTTCATCCTAGTCGGGTCAATAGATGCATACTCAGTAGAAATAGATATATGATAGGCCGATATGTAAATTAAACTTTGTATATCTATGAAGCCAGTCCGAGTCATTGGTATATTGCAGTAACAAATCCATATATTGATATATTATCGGTCTTAGCAAACTTAATATACCCATACCCACTGTGGGATATGTGTGGCATACATATCTCCCCTTATATCCTTTTCTCTCTAAGCCCTATAGTTACTGACTAGCTCTTTTGTAATTAAAACAGAATAAATATGGCATTTCATGATATCCTACACTAATGCTGTCAATAAAGACCTATAGGAACATGAACTATTACTTTAACATATCCTATCACTTTACTTTGTTTATTCTTTTATCTCGACATAATGCAGTGCTGGCATCTTAAATTCTTGACCTATGGCTGCAGCCAGGGGTGGTGGAATGGTATTTCCGATCTGTATGTGTATCACCCTGTGTCCTATGAAACTCAATAGGAAGATGCTTACGGTTAGGATTTCTGATGTAGTGGATAGTTTATATTTTGAAAGTTATAGTTTAATGTATAGTGTATAGTGTGATGTATAAGCTGTAGTTTATAGGTCAGTGTATGTCTATAATGTATAGTTTATAGTGTGTAGTGTATATCTTTAACGGCGTAGCGTATAGGTCATAGTGTAATTTTTATAAATTACAGTATATAGAGTATAACTTACAGTCTAGGGGTTCAATAAGTAGCTGATATTCCTTAGATACCCAACAGAATAGAGGTTCAACAGACCTTACATTATTGCATGTAGTATTAAACCTTCACCCCAATGTTAAAATATCTGAATACCCAAGCACCCCAGTATTTTTATTTATATAGTGTTAAGATACAAATAGCTAGATAGAGGAGATTAAAGATAACGGCGTGTATTTTTTATCAATGATAAAGTGACTATGGCACTCGTATTCTTGGACGATACAAAGTATGCAGTGGCAACGGTTTATTAAACAAAGTATTGAAAATAGATGTAATATCTGTACTGAGTTCTATTTGATATACAATGGTCCTATCTACTGTTAGTTGATCTACATAGTTACCATTGGGTAAAAGTAAAAGACAAGCTAAAGGCCTTGTGAGCCCTGCTTGCTGTACACACAAATTTCGAGTTTAGAGACGCCCTAAATGTCTTATCCTGAAACCCACACTGTACGCAGTAGCTGCAATCTAAAACACCCGAATCGTAGATGAGTATGAAACAAGCATCATCTAATGGTTCAACTGTACAAGACTTGGCTGGTTGGCCTTCTAGTAAAGAATTTAGGAGATAAATTTCTAGTGCATTAGACCTAAGAGTCGCCTCTATTGTTAACCCAGCAAGAGATACTTCTAAACAACATCTAATTGAAACCCTTAAGGCCTGTGGACAAGTCAGGAGACCTATAACATAGATTGCTATAAAACCAATGCATATGCCAACCGTAACTAGTTATATATGTTTTAGTATTATTTTTAAACAGATACAGACGCGTATATTCAAGCATACTAAAAAATGCAATAAATTGTAGGAAATGGCTAATCATAATCTTCTGTCACATTTACAATACCAAAACAAAACTAGTTATGTTGCAGCAAAGCAGCCAACCTTAGCCAAATGGTGAGTATAAGTCCGTGGACTGGTTTTGGACTTGTCAAGGGATATGCTCTTCCTCTCGCGGACTTAGTTTTGTTGTCCTTAGCAAAGGATATGATATCCTTCTCTCGGTTAAATTCTATATACACAAGCTGTAAATATCTGATTCTGCATATAATGCTTCAATGGGTATATGCGCTGGTAATTGTAGGTCCTTACAATCATTATAATTACAAAATTTACATGTGTAGATATGCCAACAGTTGTTGGTCCTTAATCCAGTCTTATACTTAGTATAATTATAATTTATGAACGTGTGCCTTTGCCTTGCAGAAATGTTTACTAATAAATATAAATAGTTCATGCCATAATACTAAGAAACATCGCAATAAATAACCATTTTAAGAGAGAAGCTACATAAATACAGTATATAGACCAAATGCATTTTGCAATATGCAAGGGTGAAGGGGGTTTGCTGTGTCGTCTGGAAAACAATGGCATTGAAAATAGCAGATGATATGATAATTGAGAGTGTGCAACGTGAAGAAGTGGTTATTTTTAAGTACATGAAGATATTAAATAATTAATTTGTTTTTGTATGGTGGCTTGCTTATAACTACGTGGGAATGAGTACAGGTGTGTTTGTGTGTCTGTGTTTATGGTTTTATAAAATCATTAATATATTTTTAATTAATCATCTGGTGATAGTTGATGTTTATCGACTGCAATACGTATTACTGTGATTATGTGATATTTCTAATTCATACATATGCATATAAATATACATATACATATACAGATAATTATTTGTTATTGCCATATATAGAAAGATTCAATACATAAACTCCAAATAAATAATAAAGGGGGTGTGCTATCCTGACAATGACGCATGTTATGTAGCGGACTATAATGTAAACAAACCTGGAAGCCCTGGCTCAACCACACAGGAGCTAATTTATACTATTCTAGACATATCTGATGCGGTGAAACCGAATTCGGATCAAGCTGTATACTTAATATAATATGGTAAATAGCAATTAATCT
>NAOQ01000025.1:298230-312889 GCA_002751075.1 Ichthyophonus hoferi
AAGCGTCTAATCCCTAGAGCAAGTAACCACTTGCTTTAATACATAATATATAAATTCACGGCATTTAGACGTCATTGACCCAACGAATAGTAATCGATTTTATCCTAATCGATTAACCATCCCAATTTGCAAATTTATAAAGACAACCCAGTATAAAAATAAGTGAGCTGGACGCTAGCTTTGTTTATCTTAAAAACTTAACAAGTTCTGTTTTATTCTGGTAAAGATACCTTTTTTTTTTTTTTTTGTTTAGATACGAATAAGATCTTCTGTAAAACTATTCCTTGATCGATGCTTCTATTCCGATAGAAGATAGAATATGGGGTCCGCCCCATATTCTAACACCAACAAGGATATCAACGAGACCGCCCGAAAGGGATCTCGTATCGAGAAATGGAGTAAAGACTCAGCTGGTGACATGGTCATCCGCGACGTCTCTAATCGCACTCAGATGCAATTCTCGCGATATCAGAAGAGGCTTCTCAGCCAAACTGAGATCCATGATTTCTTAAAATTATCCCACAGACGCTCATGAAACTCCCGCTGTATTGTCTTGTCTCACCAATGAAACATAACCACAGTAAATTGATGGCCATTACTCATGCCAATCTATCTCATGTACAATTGTTAAAATTGTTAAACACGATAGAAAACCAATAGAATAGTCATTAGGATAAGAACATGTGTTAGGTAGAATTTATTGGTCGAATTGGCGACTTGAATAAAGCAGCTTTAGCCAAGTTTAGCTAAGGCATCGTGCAAAATATCCCAAACGATCGATTCCAAAAATAGCAATACCCACAAAATTCCATTTAAAAATAAATATTGTAAAAAAGTATTTATTTTAAATAATTATAATAAAGTATAATGTGCTCATTGACTGTATCAAACCAAAACCATTGTTTAAAAGATACAGATATCGGTATATATAAACAAATAAGGTATAATGAATCAATTAAGTGATAAATCTATATAGCCACTATATATATATATATATATATATATATAAATCGCCACAAGCTCGTAGATCGCCAATAGTCCATTGCATGTCGGTATTAAAATGTATTAGAATTTAGTTAGCAGTCTTTTAATTTGATAGTATTTTTCCCCGTCCCCCAGGGGTGTCGCAAATGTCTGCCACAGGGGCCTTTATTATAGACTTTTGTTTTCTTTTATACTTGTTTCTTGTCCTATCTTGACTCTAGTTTTGCTATATTGTTGGCATAACTTACAGAGGTTCTATTAACGAATCTTGAGCCACTTAATTTTAAGTACTTACGATTTAAAGGTACAATCGCAATTAACGATCTTGTAACAATTTGCGTATAATTATTAGCCTTCATAAAGCTCTATTGGAATACTATCCCGGAAATGTTACAGGGTTTTTCGATCAGACTGGCAACTGTATCGATTAAAATTTTACTTTTCCTGATCAACATTATATATATAATTTTGCCAATCAAAACGAGAACAAATATATATTGAAAAAATTTACGTAGTTCTCAAGAAATTATGACCCCTTCAAAATGAAAAGAATAACTCAATATACATATATATATATATATATATATATATGTATAACATACGTAGCATCCTTTTACTAGACAAATGGTATTGACAAAATGTTAACATATTTTTATAAAAAAATGAAGTTTTTATCATGTTTGATAAGAAAGATAACATAGGCCTGCTGGTGACATGTTAAATAACATTTAGGTTGAGTATAAATGGAAATTAGTTTTTGTAAAAGGTTTTCAAAGGTTATATTTGCTTTCCTTTTGATCGGAAAGATTATAATTTTGATCGTCAGTCTGATTGAAAACCCCTATAGTGATTTAATTACGCAGTATAGCAATCTGTGGTAGTTCTAATGACTTGTCCACAGTCTCGGCGTTCACAATTTGTTCTTGATATTAGGAACTAGCTAGTTCTTCCGTTGCCTTAAGGCAATCTGCGATGCCGCCCACTTATGGACGTTACGGTATTTACATTTATACATGATTGCAATTAATCAATCTTATATGGGTGACTACACCCAAGTCAACTTTTTCTAATTGTTGCAAAAAGCCCTAACCTCGAAAATATGGTAACTAGCTGCAACTTATTTCGGGACCACTACCCTCACTAATGATTTGTATCAAACATTAAAATGCTTCACCTATTTTCATATATTTTTTTAAAAAAGAAATGTGTTCATAGAAGGTACGATATCCCCAATCTACAATTATCAGAAAACAAAAAGTACAAAAAATATCAAGTGCTAAAGCTCCAGCTTGAATCTATTGAACAATTACAAGTTACGAACCAGTACTCCAGCTGATTGATAGTAAGGAGTAGCTATGAAAAATTACTTTTTTTTATGCATAGCCATAGAAATTCTTCTTTATGAAATTTGATACGATCGAAAATATTAACAAATCAATATTTCGGAAACTCGGGCGGTAAAATAATTTATTTTGAGCCAAACTTTAAATCTGATTGATTCTTTTTTTAAACCCATAACGCGTATTGGACAATAGCGCAAATGAAGCCTTAGGTTTGCATAAACAAACCAATCACATATTAATCGTGATAATATTGCGAATCATGCTCATGACAACAAGTATAAGATACGAACTGGTGTGTCTCATTATCACATAACATGATACGAACTGGTAGCATATCTGTTGAGTGATGGTGGTAATTGGATAAAAAATGTTTGCTGGCAAACTTTTTGGCCTAGTATATAAAGGCCGCTTGCATACCTTTTCTAATTAATTTCAAAGTGATACTTCGGTTGTAAATGAGTTGTGCTTTGCCGACTTTTACTATTTATTAAGGACTTGTGGTCAGCTTGAAGAAAGCCAAAAAGGAAATTGTATCAGTGAAACGACTAATAACGAACTAGCTACTACTACTAAGCAATAATGTCTTTCGTCTCTCTCCCAGTTTGTGGCCGGATTTTCTACAACTATCCCGTTGAGGGAAGACGAGACTCGGGGTCCTTCAGCAGCCTCGATGATGAATCTGTTGTCATTGACGATCTACACCCCTCGCATTTTCGGAAACAAATGAACGAAGAGGCATATTATTTATCTGTTACAGGTGTTGCCTCCGCGGACTGGATTGTTCCTGAAAATAACACAATGGTTGAGGCTATAAATTAATGAATTAGTGAGATACTCCAAATGGCAAGATAAATTGATTTATACGATACGATAATACAATTCAATATAATTGTATGTTTTTTTTTTTATAAAAAAAAACAATTGTTTTGGCGCGATGTGGAACTAGTACCGTAGTTTTTTCGGAAATGGAAATATATCGCTTGTGTTTTGGGCGATTTAGTTGGAGGGCTCGCCCTCCAAAAAGTTAAGTGTATGTATAAAAGTAATCGCGAAACGAAAAAATGGTTTTATTGGAGCTGTGCTCTAGATCTAGATACGCGAATAAAATAGCTAGTAAGCCAATGTTATTGTGTATTGAGTCATATTTGGTAATATAAATACCATGGAATCCATGCTTCTATGAGCCCCTAGAACTACCTAGATTCTTATATGAAATAATTTGCCTAGGCATAAGGGGATTGTTAAAACAAAAATATTTTATTAATTTAGGTGTATTATTAACAATTATTGTTACATATTTATTCTGGAAATATAATTAGTGCAATTAGCTGGTGTTACAAAAGATAATTCAATCAACTGCCTGGTTTAAATGTCATGCTTTTAGATCCATTAGTACACGAAATCAGAAAAATGATTATGCAGTAACAGTAAAAGTGTAGTTTTCCAAATTATTAGGCGCTTCCACTGCTAATTCCTTAGAAAATTATCGCAAAAGCACTTTCACAGAGGAGCATGATATCACATTTATTTATTACTGAATTATAATGGCATATTAAAGGCTACATATATAAATTAAAATATATTCTAAATTATTAATGATCTAAATTTAAGTACTTAAATTTTAGCTTATCGCAGTAAATATAGTTTATATCATGTAACTCTTATAAACCTAACTTTATTTATTATAATTTCCAAAATCAATATATCAAATCCTTCAATATATCTGTTGAGATATTTTATATTTACACGCACCTAGACTTCAGTATTATCCAAATCTTTGATGTCAGCATCAGCCAAGACCCATCTATGGAATTTTGATATTTTTGTGTATTAGTTTATTGGCTATCTGGTTTTCTCTGAGGATAGAGATTTATTATCTTCTGCTTGCAAACATTGGGTATGTTCTTATCATCTTTCACTCAAGATGGCTCACTAGGTTGAATTAGCCATATCACCCTTTCATACTATTATCTACTCTCGGCGTAAAGCAGGATTTAAAGGTAATACGTAATTTTGTTCCAATTTTTTGTTATTCATATTAGCTATTTAAGTAGTCAATCTTTTGGGTTTGGTTGACACCAAATTCAACTCTTTCGAATTGGTGCATGAATTCCTCAGTTAACGTGGAAAACATGATAACAGGCTGCAATTTATTTTGAGACTATCCTCAAATAAGAATATGCAGGCCAATGACTGGATACAACAATATAACTGTATTAAAAATGATTTATCTATTTTAATGGATAGATTTTTTAAAAAAAAATGTTTAAAAAGAAACATATTTACTGAAATATAAGACAAATATAGGATATTGCCAATCTACAATTTCAGAAAAGAGAAACCAAAATCATGAGCCAAAGTTCCAATCTGATTTCACTTCTTTTAAAACATAACGTGTATTGGACAATAGCGCAAATGAAACCTTGATGTTTTTATATATAAACCAATCATGTATTAATCACCATATTATTGCGTCTCATGCTCATGACAACAAGTATAAGATACGAACTGGTGTGTCTCATTATCACATAACATGATACGAACTGGTAGCATATTTATTGAGTTGTAGTGGTAATTGGATAAAAAATGTTTTCCGTCAGAAATTTTGGCCTAGTATATAAAGGCAGCTTGCATATCAATTTATCTAATCAATTTCAAAGCGATACTTTGGGTTTAAGTTAGTTGTGTTTTGCCGACTTCTACTCTACTAATAAAGAAATTATTATCCGCTTGAAGAAAGCCAAAAGGGAAAGTGCATCAGTAAAACGATTAGTAACGAACTAGCTACTACTACTAAACAACAATGTCTTTCGTTTCTCTCCCAGTTTGTGGCCGGATTTTCTACAACTATCCCGTTGAGGGAAGACGAGACTCGGGGTCGTTCTCCAGCGTTAATGATGAACCTGTTGTTGACGATCTGCACCCCCAGCATTTTCGGGAGCAAATGAACGAAGAAGGGGCCCACCAACTCAAGCATGTCACATATGATTTATCTGTTACAGATATTATCTCCGTGGACTGGCGACCTATGAAGGTGACAGGAAGTGTTCCTGGAAATAGCACAATGATTGTGGGTGTATAAATTAATTAGATACTTGAAAATAGCAAGTTCAGTTGATTTATACGATACAATAATACAATTTGATTTTTTTTATAAAAAAAATACATCTCCTATATCGGAATATTAATAACCCTAATCAGTGGTTTTGGGAAATGGAAATATATATCGCTTGTGTTTTGGGCGATTTAGTTGGAAGGAAAATTGAGGAATTTAGTTTGTACATAAAAAAATAATTTTGACTAACAAAAACAAAAGGATTTTCTTAGAGCTGGGCTCTAGAACTAAATATCATAAATAAAATATCATTTTATTGTAATGTAAGCCTAATTAAGATAACGGTTAATATATCTATTATTACTGTTATATTCTACAACAAAAGTAAAATAGGAAAGGCAGGAAGAAATGTTAATTTATCTATGAAACAGATTGCTGTGATGTGATGTACTTTTAGTAATATACATGATCTACTTGGTTGGAAAAGTGTGTAATATAATTATTGGAACTATAACTTGTATTTACAGAGTTCTTTTTTTTTACGATTCGAGAGACAAGTTTTCGTTTTCTACGATGAGCGTGCGGTAGTCCCATCACATGAAAGTTATGTTCACTGGATCAATGAACCACTATAGAGCTATAGGGTAATTGGACGTCAAATAGAGCCTAGCACAACAGATACTATTTCTATTCTCAATAATTATATTATATTGTATTCTTGAGTATATTGCGGAGTAATTTCCCAGAGTGGTTAATTATAATATTATAACATTTGTACATTGTACTGTATTATATTATATGATATTATGGTGCGTTGCATTGTATAATGGTATACTAGAGTACATTCTCTAGTGTATCTGTATACTTTCCTCGAGTTATTTGTATTTTCACAATAAAGTAATGGCTCAGTTACGTCCATTCCACATCAAGTATAAGCAAAATGGAAATACAATTTAACCATCAAGAAATTATTATGCATAGCTAGAAATATATGTCAAAGGCGTATCCTTTGTGGCTTAAGTTGTACTTGTTACAACGGTAAGATCCAGGGTAAACATAATACCCCTGTCTTATCTTAAGCCGTTATCCTGAAAATGACTTATGTTACATTGCGGACTATAGTGTAAACAAAACTGGGAGCCCGGACTCGAACGCAAATAGTTAATTTACATTATTTGAAACATGTGATACGGTAAACTGAATTAGGATTAAGTCGTATATATAATATAATTAAAATAATATGATATACAAGCATTAATATCAGTATGAATCATTGCTGCGTAGGCTTACCAGAAAAATTCTACTAATATCATGTTACCTACATAATACTTAATATACTTAATATTAATTGATAGTAGATAATAAATGAATATCATGCATTTCATATTTTAATAAAAATAAATAAATGATTAAGGAATCATTGAAAAATAGTTAGTATACATGTTCTAAAAAAATTATTTTTATTTTTATATTTTGTTTTGGCTAATAAATATATAATATATAGAAAGAAAAAGTGAAAGATACGTTTTTTTTTTAAAAAAAAATTTAAGAAGAGATGTTCTATACCCGAAAAATATATATAATAGTAATAATAATAAGATTGAAAGAGGCTACAAAATAATATCAACTACATTAAAGTGTTAAGTTCTCATTGGATATAGTTTTTAACTCATATGTTAAGACGCAAATAACTTGATAGAAGATATTAACGACAGTAGTGACTATTTTATATTAATGTTGTTAAACCAGGAGTATTTATTTAATTTATATATTTATTTATATAGCTATAATCATTTAATATGATTAACAACTACAATTACCCATACAGTCTAAAAAAATGGCTGGTGCCATCTATTCGAGTTGAATGCCAATCCAAGATGCGTGATCCAACTTGAAGAGGTCCCGCGACCTTATAATAAGCCATGTCAGAAAATCTGGTTTGAGCTTGGATAACTCACAAGTTCAACAAATTTGATCAATGACTCTACCGTCTTGCAGCCGCTAGGGGCAGTAATAAAGTATATTTTGTACTGAGGCAACTGGGTACCTTCAACAGAATAGCAGGCCATCAGCCAACAATTGGCTGCCAACTAACTGCACTCCCAGTCTTGTCAACTCATGGATTTAGTTCTCAACTTCGGCTGACTTGTTTAAAAAAATTATATCTTAGCATATCTATACTCTATGTATACAAAAGTGCACTTTAAAACACCCCATAATTCGATATTCTCTCTCTTTTAAAACAAATATAAGTTACGGGGACGCTCCTGTCTCTACTTATTATTCTCAACAAATGGTAAAGTTACTAAGGATTTCTTGGTTTGTGTGAGTAAATGTCTAATTGATATAGCAATTAATTTGAGTAGTTATGAAGGAATAAAGAAGTATCTTGATTTTATACATATAGTTCATGGGGATCATTCCCTCATCAATGACGGTTTTCATTCAATCAACATATCGTGTAAGTTCACAATAAATTCAAAACCAGTAATGAGTTTATATGAAATTTTAACACCAATCATTGAAGTTGATTAACCGTATTAGGTCAGTGCTTGGATAGCTAGACCAATACCCTTTTCACCATATATATTCATTAAATGTTTAATTTTTAAGGGAGAAATTATGATCAATCACCAAATGAATACCTGTTAGAACGTGTGTAATATGTTGCAATAATTCCTTATTTATCCATTTATTTATATTAAAATATCAAATATATTCAGTTTATTTATTATCTTCTATAACTCAATATTAAGTATGATTTAGTTAATAGATGATAATAGGAGAGGTTTTCTATCAAACCTACATAAACAGAAATAATTCCAATTGAGATTAATTCCTATATACTGTACTATAATAGGGATAGTTTGACTTTACAGCTCAGTTCAGTTTGCTTTTGCAGGCTAAAAATGCTGTGCTATCTGATAATCACACACACCAAATCCCGTTAGTACTTTTTTATCTATTGTTTATACTTACCGACCATATCTATATACATATATATAAAGGAAGAGAAATGTACTACTGCTATATATTCAAAAAAAAAAAAGACACTTTTATAAATAATTGCATAATTTATAAACATGTTAGTATGTACTAGATAATGTTAAAATCAAAGCGCTAGCCCTATTCCCCTTAGATAATAACTTTAAACATATTTTAAAAACAATTAAAATATTAGGTATTCTCCCATGGTTCACTCTTAACCACGATATATAAGTTACAGAACTAGGTATACATACTTTCATATATAAATATGTCTTCTTATTTACTATAATGCAAAGGGGACAATATATCTGAATCATCCTATAAAGCGAAGCTGCTTAGGGCAATAAGTTGATGAAGTATAAAACTAGAAAATAAAAGATAATACGCTATAGTGTGGTTTGGTATATTTTAATAAAATAGAAATTATAATATGAATATAAGGCCTTTGAGAGAAAAAATAAAGAGCACATTTGGAATCCATAAAATCCATAAGCAAGCTTTTTAAAGTTCTGATCTTGCTCATTTAAAAGGGTAGGATTCTTACTAAAGATTTTTTACGGTTGGTTCAAATAGGCTTGGTATATGGGGGAGAGAATTACTGGGTTTAAAGTTGTTGGATGTGGGTTTGTTGTTTTTGGAATCTTTTTTGGTGATCCATGAGCCTTGAGCAACGGGATTGGTTTTGTTGAATGGGAAAATTTTAGGTCATAACTATCACTTCTTAGTAATTTAATATAAAATATCAAGAAGTATCACATGTCGATTGTTTTAGTATATGATGAGATTAGTCAAATACTACCTCTACGTTGTAACAAACAATTTCTACTGGACATATATTAGCTAATGCCAACTCCGATGAAGTTTATAAGCTGGGCCCAGACTGGTTCTGGGCATGCATTTTTGTTTGTAAACATGGTGTAGGAATTTATCAAAATATTCAAGTTGAACATCGGCTCCGTCAAAGCGTGTTAGATTTTGGAGCATCTTAAATACAGATAATTAAGTAAATTATCTGTCAGAAAAAACATACTAATCCTAACTACTCTGAAATGTATTTACAATTACTTTTTAAAGAATAAATGCAAACCATTAACACGCCCGTTTAGCTCTAAATTTAATATCGTGTCTTGAGACCTACTTAGATCAAAATATAAAAACGGTTTTGACCATCGATGTGCTTTTAATTTATTTAAGCTAATCGGGCGCAAAACCACAAGTCATTCATTGACTCCTTAGTTCGATCTGAAACTGACAGGGCTTTCGGTTCATAAGACGCTTGTTTAATTTTTGAGTGGATAAAATTTTTATTTTGTATACAAGATATATAAGGCAACTATAGTATTGAATAATGGTTAATAGTATTATCAACACCGGTACAACCAGGATAACTTATGTCGAAATAGAAATATATATTTCGATGACTGAGTGTGTAGCAAATAATTTACTAAATTATCGGTTTCTAATATGCTCTAAAATCTAACACGCTTAGACTGAGCCGATGTATAACTTAACTATTCAAATAAATTTATACATTACATTTACGAACAAGAACGTATACCCAGAATCAGTTTGGACCCAGCTTATCTACTTTATAGAGTTGGTATTAGTTAGTAGGCAACCAGTAGGGATCGTTATTTACAACATAGAGGTTGTACAATATTTAAATAATCTCACCACATACTAGAAAAATTGAGATTTGACATTGTGAGATCACAATATGTATCTTTAGCACTCACTGACTCATTACAATTAAGAAATTCCAAGAATATTTGAAAAATTGAATAGAAAGTAAACATAAATTTATGTTCCTAAACCGTTCGAGATTGACAGATTTATACTAGGTACGGTAACGAAAAATCTTATTCAAAACAATTATGATATCTTTGTAAAACAAATTTAGTTGGTTTCGCAGTAGATGACAATCTGAATTAAGAATCATTGCTTCACTTGTTTAGAATGGAATAAATTAACTACTGTGTGGTTCAGACGGGGCTTTAGTCTTGTTTACACTATAGTCCACTACTTGATATGCGTCTATGCTAGGTTAATGGCTTGAAATAAAGACAATGTATGTTTACCCTATACGTATTTTCCGTTTCTACGATGTTAATGTAGTGGTTAGTCCATTATTAAATACCAATACAGTATATTTATATTAGCGATTACATACCGATGTGGTGATTAATCTCAGATTACATACCAATGTAGTGATTAATCTATGATTAAGTATTCGATCAATAATAGATTAATAAGAATCGGTCGATTAATGCGACAGAATGCCCGATTATACACTATATTTGTATTGCTTTGTTATTCTTACATATCTATAGTGTATACTTACAACTATATAGCAAGAATATAAACACATAGCTACTTACATACATATGTACATACATACGTACACACAGGCGTACATCATATATACGAATGGTAATAGTGGAGGTTAAAATTATTTAATCATGTCAGGCGAAAACATGTTCAAAGATATGGAAGTAGCGACAGAAGGAGCTGTGCGCCGCAGACTACCTCTAGATAAAAAAGTAGTATGTGTGGAGTATCCAGGTAAGGGGTAGGGTGTATAGGGCCTATAGGGTATATAGGATATATAGGGTATACAAGGTATATAAAGTATATAGGGTATACAGGGTATATAAGGTATATAGTGTATAGTGCATAGGGTATATATGGTATATAAGGTGTATAGGATGTACATGGTGTATGGAATGTATGGGATATATATGGTATATATGATATATAAGGTATATGGGATATATAGGATATGTAAGATATATATGATATATAGGGTATATATGATATAAAGGGTATAGGGTATATAGGGTGTATTAGGTATATAAGGTATATAGAGTATATAGGGTGTAGTGTAACTGCTACACAGGTATAGGTTGTTGCTTGTATTATGGCTTTGTTTATCTCATTCTATATAGAATTATGTATAATATACACACATGCATATACATATACATATACCTATACCTATTCATATACACACATTCCTGTTTGTAGCAAGTATTCTTATTTGCTTTCCTTCCCTCCCCTATAATGTAAGAAAAAACCCACACATACACAAATACAAATAAATGACATGACTTATATTAAGGTACATGTTTACATGTAAACAAAAATAGTTACACATACTTACCTACCTACCTACCGACCCACCTCCTTGCCTATCTGTATACGCATAGGCTATGTCAAGAACATAGATAAGGTCCTCGATACTTTAGGTGGAATAAAAAAACTCCGAAGGGTGAGTGTACATATATATATAACTTTATATACTATAAAATTGATTAACCCATTATATTTACTATTTAAATTTTTTAAAAGTATAAAAGTAGTTTACCAATTATTTAACACATTTAGTATTCCTTACCATATGCTAATACAAGATATCTGCTATATCCTATCATAGTATATACTATATATCTTACCATATTCTAGTATTCTAGTATGATATATCTATATACTATATACCATGCAATATTACACTACAATATAGATATATGCATGTGCTATATCACTTTATATAACCCACTTTATCCTACTGTAACCTATTATAACCTACTATAACGTACTATGTCCTACTGTACCCTATACACTAATCCTATACCTTATACAGAGTATAGATTATATCCCACTATATCCCACTATGCCCTACTATGTCATGCTATACCTTATGCACTAACCCTATCCCCTCTACAGAGGATACATACAGAGACGGAGGGAATTGAACTATGGTATAGACCTAAGGAATATATGACCCATGCTATCGTGGGAGAGAAGACTAATACAACCAACCTACTACTAACAATAAGAAGGAGAAAGGTTAAAGGGAACAGGTAATTGGTCCCTATATATATTTAAAATGGAAAGTATTTTATGATTGGGTATGATGGAGTATATATGTCTTATAGTGTGATATATATTATATACTCTTTATAGTATTATATACTACATGTTGTATTATATATTACATTAAATTATATAATAGTATATTAGTATAGCATATGAGTGGCGTAATGGAATTATTGCCACATTTTATTGTTGGATCTAAGTCGATAAGAAAGGGGGTAAATTAGCAAATAAACGATTTCATAGGTTAATCTGTCGATTCATTTTTATTCCACCAATATAGTGCACCCAGCGAGAACAAGTTCCAATCAGAAGTCACTGGTGTTATCCGTCTAACCTATCGTTTCCAAGGTATGTACTATTATCAGTACCCAGTTCAGTCCAGTTTAACTGTTGGATATGTTTAGATTAAATTATGATTAAATTATGATTAGCTAGGGACATGATAGGATAGGATGTGATATTATATTAGAACATGTCCTACTATGCCATATCCTACTATATCATATCACATATCATACTATATTATGTCATACTATACCATATCATACTATATTATATTATAGTATACTATTCCATACTATATTATATCATGCCATATCACATCATACTATACCTTGTCGTAAGGTATTGTGTTATACTATATTATATTATACTATATCGTACCATCCTATATCATATTATACTGTATCATATCATATCATACTATATCATGCCATACTCTATACATAATTTACTGCATGCATCAGATTTGCATAAATATTACTGAGCTATATAAATTCATAATATTTTTTGTTGGTGGATTGTTAATTATTGTCTTTAATTTCCAACTCATGATTGGTTATTAATAATTACAGATATATATCATAATGTAGTTAATTGCCAACATGTCATAAGATATTCTTAATGACAGTTAATTAATTAATTAATCACATACCATTCCTAATTATAGGTATGGCTGAATATGAGGTATTACCACCCATGGGGTTCAAGAGACCTAAGATGCCAGAGACTTTATCTGGTAAGGAACCAGTTGTTATAGAGTTTGATGTTTTAATATAGTGTAAGATAATACAATATAAAAGAATTTCATATAATATAATAGAACATAATATAACACAATATAATATAATATAATATAATATAATATAATTCAATATAATTCAATAAAATATACTGTGAGAATTAGAATTGCTATTACATTACTTTATCCTATCCTATCCTATTATATTATATTTGATTATACTACACCCTGCGTTAAATTTTACCAGTTTTAGATTTTCTTTTTAGCTATCTCTCTCTCCTTCTAAACCTTTTAACCCTGTCATATCACAATACAGATTTTAATTTGGCATCAATTATAAATCCAAACCAACCCATGTTTATCCCTCCACCCATGTTCTCTCGGATCAATCACCCACTGGAATATAAGTAAAGATTGATTATATACTATAGTCTAGTATACTATAGCATAGTATTGTATTGTTTAATATAGTATAGTATAGTATAGTATGTTATATTACATTACAGTATGATATTTTATACAACATTATACCATAATATAATTTAATATACTATAGTATATTTTATTATATTTTATTATAGTGAATGACATTACATTGTACTATTCCATACTGCATTTTCTTATGCTATACTATACTATACTATATTATATTATACTATACTATACTATACTATACTATACTATACTGTATTATACTATATTATCCTGCATGTAAGCTGTGTCCTTAACTTCCTTTTCCTACGTTTACTATCAGATTTCAACAAAACCCATCTCAAGCCAAAGTATTACGTCAAAGGAGCCAGGATCAGGTATGATTTTAGATCTGCGTTCCTTCCCTCTCTGTCGTTTGTGTTATTGGTTGATGTATAGTACTATATATTATTAGTGAATAGTGATAATTTATGATATGAAGTTATATATATATGTATATGCATGTAAATATGCCTTAGTGTATTGTAAAATATTGTAAAGTATGTCTGGTTCAGTGTCTTATGAGCTTATTTACTATGCGTTTTATATATTATATAGTATTATATATATGTACTCTATACCATATACCATATACCCTATATACGTGTATATTGTTATTTATTTAATTAATGGATATATTCAGGTGTTATTGCTTTCTGTATTTGATTTTATTATTACTTATTTTATTTTGTTATATATATAGTTACGATGTTAAGTGGTTTTAATGCAACAAATATATGCCTGGGTGAGTTACAAGATATTGTAAAGCTTAAGATCGTGGTGTTTTATTTTAGAACCATATATATGTACGTAAATAGAATATGATTTGTGTTGTTAAGATTGTGTAATAATAATAATAGTAATAATAATAATAATAATAATAATAATAATTTTAATTTTAATTTTAATTTTAATTTTAAT